>JANTPZ010015518.1:0-20227 GCA_025593235.1 Vachellia pachyceras | reverse complement strand
CGCTTCTAGGGAAGAGATCTATGACATTTTCAGGACTTGAACTTGGTGGTGAAGAAGGAAATAATGGTGATGAAGACTTGTCCGATGATGGATCTCAGGCTGGGGAGAAGAAGAGAAGGCTTAACACGGAACAAGTGAAGACACTTGAGAAGAGCTTTGAGCTTGGGAACAAGCTTGAGCCTGAGAGGAAAATGCAGCTGGCCAGAGCTCTTGGTCTGCAGCCTAGGCAGATAGCTATATGGTTCCAGAACAGAAGAGCCAGATGGAAGACAAAGCAGTTGGAGAAAGACTATGATCTTCTCAAAAGACAATATGAAGCCATCAAAGCAGATAATGATGTCCTTCAAGCCCAAAACCAACAACTTCAGGCTGAGGTTGGTAATCAATCTACCTTCTTGTTAAATCATAATATATAAACAATACAGCTTTTCCTTGTGGCTTATTGCTGTCTAATTATGTTCTATGAGAAAGAGAGGTGTTTTCTGAACTAGATTCTATAGAATAAAGTTTCTTCCCCAAGTATAAGTTTATGCTTTTTTTGACCTTGGACAAAGCTGCTTTTCAACTTCATTTGGCAACCTCGGGTTTGATGATTGGCTACATAACTTTGTCTGTGTACTTATTTATTGGTGAATGATTTTACCTAATTTGATTATTTCTGGAACTGATGTGCGCGCGCGCGCAGATATTGGCACTGAAAAGCAGAGAGGTACCAACTGAATCTATAAACCTGAATAAGGAAACTGAGGGATCTTGCAGCAATAGGAGTGAGAATAGTTCAGATATTAAATTGGATATCTCAAGAACACCTGCTATAGACAGTCCTCTATCCACTCATCATCATCATCAAATTACAAGCAGACCCTTATTCCCATCATCAGCATCTAATAATTCTGCAGCTAGGCCTTCTTCAGGATTGGTGGCTCAGCTTTTTCAAACTACTTCAAGACCAGACCACCTTCAGTGCCAGAAGATTAATGATCATATTGTTAAAGAAGAGAGCTTGAGCAACATGTTTTGTGGTATTGATGATCAAACAGGGTTCTGGCCTTGGTTGGAGCAGCAACATTTCAATTGAAGAGAGGCCAGGGAGAGAGAGTTTTCGTATCAATGAAATTACCATACTTTTGTCATTTCATGAGTTGTTAAATTAATTAAGAAAACCATGTTTTTGGTTACTTGATGTATAAAATAGGATATATCAAGTAGAATTTTTTCTTCTGCATTTTGGGGCGTGAACATGTTTTACATGGAAGAATAAATTAAGGCGTAGCAGCTGCATAGACAAGTTTGTTATTCTTATTAATGATTTATTAAACTTTGTGGGGTATAATAATAAATTAAACTTTACTGGTTGAGAGTGATTTCTTGCTGATGGGGATGACAATGGCCACACTTTTTTCTTCCCCATGAAACATTAAAATAAGAAAAGGGATTCTCTCTTCTGAGCTAACATTTTTTTGGTCATCTTCAATCCAATTTTTTTCTGAAGCTTTTGCTTTGGGAATCACACCTTTCTTTCTGATGCGCGCGCTTTGAAAAGAAAGCTAAGATAGCAACCTGCAATAATGATTTATGCTGATCTCATCAATGAACAGAAACTCGGTGAAGAACAATAAAATCTACTCGAACTTGACAAAGTTTATCTATATATGAAGGAATGGGAAGAGGGAATCAAGCACACATTCCCAGAGAGAAAGAAGACAAGAGGAAGAAGGAAAGAATTGTGGAAAGAAGACAAGGAGAGTGGGAAATGGTCATTCTCGTGAATGGGACATTGTCCAGTTTTCCTTTGATGAAATGACAAATGACAAAGGATGGGGAGGGATGTATGAGGATCAGTTGGTGCTTGTTTAGAAATGTTTTATCCCAACAATATACATAAATTAAAATAAAATTATCTCAAAATTTATAAAAATCATATTAATTTATATAATTTTTTTTTTGAATTTCATAAATTATTCACAAAATTTATAAATTTTTTTCTCTCACGAATTCATAAATAGAGACTTATAAAAACACGTTTGATTGTAGTAGTCCCTTTTTGGCACTCATTGCTTGCACAGTATTCCTCAGTACTGCTGTTTAATAATGTACTTCCTGTGATGTCACTGTCCCCCGCTCTTTCCTATCCAACAAACTCACTTTTCACCCCCTCCCCTCTCTTACCTATCCACTATTCCTTTCTCACGAATAACTCACACTTTGACACGTTGATGGAAAAATTGATCTTGTTGTAAATAGCTTTGATTCCACTATAACTTACTATCTATATATTTAGATTTGGTGCAATTCATTTTGTATAGATTTGATTTCTTTGTATTTAAATCGTTAAATTTTGACTCAACGTATCTCTCTTCCCACAATTTTAACTATTTTATACTAAATTAACTAATTTAATTATAGTATGGAAGCTATTTAAATTAGTTAATATGACATATTTTTTTAAAGCACTTTGATCATTTACCTTAATTTCCCTTCTTTCTTACTTAATTGTTGTTGAGGGGATATTAGCATGGCTAATTTAGGGAAAATTTTGATAATTATGTGAAAGAGGTCTCACATTTAAGATCAATATCAACTGTCTAATTATATCTTATATTAAGGACCAGAGAAAAAATAAATATATACTTTTGTTTTATAAAACAAATAAGAATGGGAATGGTAATTTAATTGTTAAATTACACTAATTGAGTTGTAACAAAATAAAATTCAGAGATTAAATTGCAGTTAAGTCAAGATCATATGAATTGAATTACATCAAATAAAAGACAACAATTAAGTTATAATTAAATTAAAATTATAAAGTGCAATAAAAGATTGATTTTCCCAATCTTAATCCGAATCCATGGAAAAGAAATAGTAGAAAGTATGTAGAATAAAGCTTTCACTGCTCAGGAAATCATCGGAATGAGTGTGTGTGGTGGGGTTTGTGAGTGCGTGCAAAACAATAAATGTGTTGTGATTAGTAAATTTGTGGACTGAATGTAATGTTCATTCAGAGTCCTGGAGCTAGGAAAACAACTATTAAGCAGACATCATGTCTTATGATAGTACTGCTACCCGTAGTTAGTGGCTGTCTCTCACAACTCTCAAACCTCTGTCATCTCCTAGTCTATTAGTTGTGAATCACGCTTCGCTAATATAACTACAGTTCTCTCCACTATCTATATGAAGCAGCATGACGTATATTAATATATTATATATTATCTCCCCTTTGAGTTAATCTTTTCGCCTATATATATATAGCCACCCGCATATTAGGATATAGCATCTGAACTACTCCCCCACATCGCTCACTGAGCACTTTCGTGCTACTTCATCAAACTCATTTCTGTCTCATCAGTAGAAAACAAAGTTCTGAGTGAGAGCTTAATTTAGAGACGAATACGAGGTATATATGTGAGATCGACTTGAGATAGATCTGGGACTAGTGAAATAGTTTCGGACACTTTTGTTGGAATTAATTATTATTATTATTGTTATTAGAGACAAAAGAGCCTTTATAATAGGTAGTTAAACTTATACAGTGAGGCTCAAATATAAATGCGCGCACACACACACACAAATGGTAAATTCTATATATCTATATTGTGTGTGTGGTTGGGGGGGGTTTCTAAAAAAATCGCCAACAACTCCTTCAACAAGCACAGTCTGTATCTGAATATCAAAACCAATCATCATGGCATGTTATTAATAAGAAGATATCAGGGTTATTAATTAATCAAATCGGTATCAGTGGAAAATCTGTTAATATTGAATAAATGGGGGTCTAGTTTCATGATATGTTAATTTTCTGTGTAAATTATAACATGCACTCTTACTGACTTACTTACTGTGTTAGAATAAGGAGAATGTAATATATATTGAGACCAACAAGTATGTATATATGGTAACGTCTGACATAATTTTTAATGATATTAAGAATGGTATTTATTTTTATCCATGAAGATTCCTCAACACTAAGTCAAACCAAAACATAGAATTTGCTTGCATGCAATTGCTTCGCGTGAACTCTGTTAATTAATTGCCTCCTAATTTCTTATATTCATGCTAATATATATATATATGCTTTTCTTAATTAACATCAACTCTAAATATGTGAGAGATGTGAGAGTATCTAGGTTTGGTTTTAATTTGTTTAAAATATTCAAAGGATAAAACTTTGACCGAAGGATTTCAGACATACCTGTAGATGTCGAATTACGAATCTGCAGATATGCACGCGGAACTTGGATCACAGGAGTACAGTGGATCGAAAGTATAAGACACAGTAAAGGGCACCGAGAAAATGAAGAGATGAGGGGAGCAAAGTTTCTGTTGTTCCGTATGGGAAAATGGACTTGATTCCTTTATAAAAACAAAGGAATAAAACTGCCTATTTGATGAGAAACTGTTCCCACCCTTCCTACGTAATTGTTGCCTCTTTTCTTTGAATTATAAAATTATATTTTGGGAATTTTCATTATTCCCACAAGAGTGCTTATTTATGCATTCGACCTAACACATGAATTTTGGGTCTAATCTATCAAGGGTGACCCATATTCCAATATTTACAAATACTTTTTTTTCACACGCCAAAGATCAGATCTAGATAAGTGAATCATATTTTTCAAAAAAAAAAAAGCTGAGAAAAACACAGCGATGAAGCCTTATCTATCATCTTTCTTCTGAATAAATAAACGATATTGCCATCATATGCGCCAAAGAATCCATTCTTATTGCATGTGAGAAAATCTGTATTGCCATCAAAATATCCATTTATATAATTTAAAGACAATGGGGCTTCTATGGTCATGTCTTAATGGTGAGATGTCTTAAAATTTTGGCATTTCAGACATAAATATATTTAAACAAACAAACCATTGTGGAATCAGAATATACAGAACCACTAATTGGTGGCCACGTGCATGGTGGTTCTGGCCATAGTAATGAATCATAAGTAAACCTATATTATAGAGTAGTTAGGATTATTGTATGAGTTGCTGAAGAATAAGAGCATTCCTAGCATGTCCTGGAATATATATATATATATATATATATGAAGATCCAATATATATATATATATATATAGTGTTTCCACAAAATGTGTGGATGCCATGTGGAGTGACTCTTGAAATGTCAACATGTAATACTTTTCAGATACTATACGTTATAATATATTTTGTACAAAGTATTTTTTTATTTAACACTTATGTGTTAGTGTTATATATTTATCTTATTCTTTTCTATTGTAATATTTATCTTATTCTTAATATAAAATCTAATTAATTGATTTGAGTTAATTAATGATATTAGTTAATAAAATACATTTTTCTAAAATAACCTAATTATCTTTCTTAATTCTTGTCTCCTTTCTCCTACTTGATTTTTATTGAAGAAATATAAAAAACGTTCATTTAAAATAGATCATATATTAATTTAGGACAAAAATCAACTATCTAGATCACACACACACACACACACACACACACACACACAGATATATATATAAGGATAAGAGGGAGTGTACATGTTTGGTTTCAAATATATATATATGTTCCAGGTGAATCACTTTTGCTGTTCAAGCTGGGAAACTGCGCAATTTTAAATTATCACCAGCGATTCACTATACCTAAGTCTTATTTTTTATATATTTATACACGGTTTTTTTAGTATAATATCATTATCATTATCTTTATCTATTCCAATTTTATCCAGTCTAAAAAAAATTCCTACTTACTCTTTCCTTAAAATAATCAGATTTGTAGCTTACAATTGTGTTTTGGATTACAGAGAACTCTTTCATACACTTGATCAAAACTCGTTTTACATATTCATATATATATATATATATATATAGACATATTATGAGATCTCTTCTTTTATCTTATTAGTAGTGCTGACAAAAAGGGTCACTAGCTATTAACTCAAGTAATTAGCCTAAGTGGTAAAAGCTCTTGTCTCTTTTTTTTTCTCTTTCTATGCACACAAATATCCTTCTACCAGAGATAATATTGTTCGAAGGAATGTTTGACATTAAATGTAGGTATACCTCGTAATGAGGATTCGAGTTTTATTTCATCACGTTGTAAGAAAATTAGTTTATTATGCTAAACTTAACCTCCATTGGTAAAGCTCCCAGCTCATAATTCAAATACACGGTTGATTGGGAGATGTTGGGGAAGCCACTGATCCATCGGTAGGGATACCGCATGCAGCCCCTCTTCCCTGGCCACCCACATAATTTGAAAGGGAAGAGGAGAATTGGGCCTTTCATAGGGCTCTGTTTGCGTTATTTATAAGAAAACTGAGTAACACATTATTGGGCCTAGCGGGTTTAATATAACCAATAAACAATCAACATGATTGTATCTTACAGAATAGACTAATCACTCACAATATAACGAATCAAAATTTAAATTTCTGTTTGAAGATGTACCTATATTTAGTTTTTTGACAATGTCTCGGACATAGTTCCCTCCCACACGAGGATATTTATGCTTAGCACAAAAGCAAAAGACAAGAAACAAAACCATATGCACATACCAATAGGGTTTGGCCTAATGAAAAGAGTTAACCTCTGACAACTTAGCTAATTAGGATTTTAAATCTCCACTATCAGAAGTATCCACGTTTACTACCTAACAATGGCTTCAATATGAGGATATTTTTTGTGAATACCTTCATTCCTTGAAACTTTACAGTGGTTCCCTGGGCCAGTACTATTTATGCTATTTTATGGATGGATCATCAGATTTTAAATGTGTGTAATTAAGGAGACATTTCTAGTGATATATGAAAGCAGAATGACAACAATGTATGTAGTAAAACAAATGAGTCACGGATGGTCGACAAGATCTGTCGGCATTTGCGCTTATGTGGGATATATTATTACGAGAAGCAAATATACCCATTTTCGGAGTTATTGAGGAATCGCTTTGAATTCACAAACGGAGAACACTAAGCCCAGCTCTGCGTGGTTTATGGGGTTGCCGTCCTTAGAGGCCGTCTTCTTCATAATTAATTAATGATGACTAACTATAAATAACGTCCCCAATCACTAATCTCACCATTGCATCCATAATAATCACTGATCTTACACAGTGATCGGAGCAGTCGTGAGTGAGTTACAGTTTTCACAAAAAGGAAAATGAAGAAGGGGATAATTCCAGGCGTTGCCATGATCGTGCTCTTGAGCACCGTCCTCTTCCCAAGCATTGCCATGGCAAGGGTCTACGTCGTCGGAGACGACAACGGATGGCGTGCCGGAGTCGATTACAACGCCTGGGCTGCAAATAAGTTCTTCATGATTGGTGACGTCCTTGGTATGTTTTATACCTTCCTCTCTTTTTTGCGACAGATCGATCAAATGGATATACATATATATATGATACCATACATACATACATACATACATACAGTAAATTTTTCTTTCTATCAAAATAGCTCAGTTTTAATTTAAATCAATTCGTTGTTCAGTCAGTGGATGTGAGACTTTTTAAAGTATTTTAATAATATTGATGTTTGGTGGCGGTATGTGGCGGCAGCTGGCCAGTGTTTAGGTACGCAACCGGAGAAGATCATGTGTACCAAGTAGACGGGGCTTCATTCCAGAGCTGCCGTGTTCCGGTGTCCGGCGGTTGGTCGAGTGGGAACGACTTCATTAGGTTGACAAACCCTGGCCGGCAATGGTACATCGGGGATCACTGCAACGAGGGCCAGAAGTTTGTGATCAACGTCTTCTCAGGGCCCTTTCCTTTTCCACCTTCTCCGGCACCCTCACCTTCAACCTAATAAGCTCGGATTGATTTCACCATTGCATCGCTATAACGTCAAGTTTGATTGGTTGAGAGCTTCTTCTCTAAATAGAATGACTGATTGTTTTCTTCTGTTTAGTTATAAATTTAGCATTAATCAGATAGCAGGCTGGCTAGGGCATGTACTCCTTTCCATTATTGTTATTCTTCTTTTTTTTATACAACAATTTTGAGAAATGGTTGGACTCACCCACGATCCAAGGGCAAGACACTTAACCCATGATCCACTGAAACATGTATTTTAATAATAGCATCGTCGTTCCATTTGATTTTCCGCTTCTTTAAGTAAACATATAATTTTATTGTGTACAGCAAAAATAATAATTATAAAATACTTTTCTTATTTCTTTCTGTGAAAATTGCAATTATTCCAAAGGCACCGGTTCTGTTGTGAATAAAATCTTTCAGCTCTACAACTTTTTGATGTATTTGTTTAAAATTCATCCGTCTAAGATTAGTTTGAGAGCGTAAAATTGACCTTTCTGCTGTAGAAGATAATCATCGGTACGTTAAAGGAAAAATTAGAACGAAAGACCTGGAAAAAATTTATTGAAGAGAATTTTTAAAAATTGTAATTAATTAGAAGCATCAAATGTTAATTTATCATTCTTTTTATGATGTCAATAGAAAACATACAATAAAGTCACATGCATCAATGATCAATAAATATTAAGAAAACGCACCCTCATTAATTTTCATTAAAAAATAAGAAGTTCTTCTGTTGGTGACTTCCTTGGTCGCAGAAACATGCAATTTTATTCAAATTTGATATTTCATTTAAATATATTTGTTGACTCTTCTTGGGCTCTACAATTTCTTTCTTTCATCTTTTTGTTATATTTAGGTATATTTCATACGGTGGCAATCTTGTTTTATGTGCTTCCGTCCACTAAATATAGACATATTTTTCAGTAGGAATTTTAATATTGGTTCATTACATCACGGTAGACTAAGTTTGGCGTCACTTTATAAAATTTAAGTTTTGTTTAATTACTCATATTTTTTAGAAATGTTATTTTGGAAACAAAACTTCTATTTAAAACCTAAGTTTTGAAAATAAAATTATTTTTTTGGCAAATCACATTCCATCTCCTAATAAATTTTCTCTTTCCTCTTTTTTCTTTCTTTCTCTTTCATATTTCCTACTTTCGTTTTGCATCAGAATCCGTAAAAGATATTCTCACCAGAATTTCTCAAACACAATCACCTATTCAAAATCTATATTTTATCTTAAATCTGTAAAAGTTATTCTCCTAAAATTTATTTTTCAAAACTTAAATTTTACCTTAAACTTAATAAAAACTATTTTTCACCGTACTTTAAAATAAGCTCTAATTCGTTTCGCTCCGTTAGTTGGGCTCCACAATGTCTATCATTAATTTGGGCTGTACATCCTTCTTATCATTGGGTTTCAGTTTCAGTGCTTTCATTTATATAATTGGGCCTCATGCCTTAATGGGTTTTCTTACAAACCCACTCTTTTAGCAAACAAAAATCATTTGTTGAAAAAAATCTTTGATTCTTCTTCTTGTTTTTTAATTGCATGTATCTTCTTGTATCAAAAAAAAAAATTGCATGTATCTTCCTACTGAAAATAAATCATGTTTAAGGCTTTAATAGACATTGAATGTAAGCACTTCCTTTAGCAAGGATTCAATGAGAAATTAACTCTTTCCATTAAACACAATCTCAATTGGTGAAATCTATGATTTATCTCCTTGAGTTATTGGGCTCATTTGCCTTTCTTACAAGGGCATCTTCTTCATCATGTTCGGTTCAGGTTCTTTGAAATTTATTCAATTCAATGTGATAGTATGAAAAAATAGGTCTTGCATATTCCATTCTTATTATTCTCATCAATCTTCAGTCAAAAAATAATTATTTTCAAATACAATTTTTAAAAAATTAGATAAAAAATAAATAAACTTACTCATAATCGCTAATTATATATATATATATATATTGGGAATAGGCTTGACGTTGTAACCTGTAACGATGGCATGACATGGTTGATGACATAAATGTTAATATTTTTGTAATTTTCTATCACTTGCGTAAGGGAGAAGATTACTAAAATGTCACCAAAAAAATACACAGATCCTAAATAGTCTGATATGTGTGTGTGTGTGTGTGTTGATGGGCATTTTCAAAATTTAAAGATCGAATATTTGACCTTTATCGGCATTGTCGGTGCTATTTACTATGTTTGTTCTCATCTTTCAGTGTGTAGGGACTAAGCATTAAGCTTTAAAAATTCCATATTTTCTTTTCTTTTGTGTGTTTTTTTCCTGAAACCCCATTTCGTCCATGACATTGACTTCACCTCCCAAACTTCATTTTCAGATTAAAGTTTTGTAATTTTGTCACATCCCCATCCCACTTTCCTTTTTCTTATCATCATCATCATCAGCAGCAGTACAAGCACAAATATTTTTCTTAATTTTCTGGTTGAGACATGTTCAAAGACATGATAATTACTGTTTCCTAGTCCTTTGTTATGCCTGCTTGAACTTTTGTTAAATGTGGCTTAGATGCTTATGATGGGCAACTCCCTTCTCGACATTAAATTGATTTTGAAAAGTCAATCTCATTGTGCATGATATGTTCTGCTCAGATGTTTCTGTTGTGCATTACCTATTTCTATCCTAGACATTTGAAAATGAAAAATGTCAGGTATGAGGTCATTTGACTCAAATTCAAGGGTTGAGTTGCATTTAGTATCGTGAACTATTTCTTTAATAATACTCAGTATCTTAAATTTATGATGATCATTGCTATTAAAAAAAATATTTAAACGGTAAAATTGTAAAATAAATTACTTTAAAATATTGAGTGCTATTTAAAAATTCATTAGCATGCTGGGTGTAAAAAAAATATTTTAGGATATAAAGTGTTATTGGGAAAATACTTTAGGTGTTGGGTATAACTTAACCTTAAAATCAACACTGGCTAAAGCTAAATAGTTTTATTATGGAATTTGAGAATCATAACAAGACTTTCCAATGATTCAACTCCAATATCAGTAAAATTGCTCTGCGAAAGTTAAAAGTAATACCAATATGAGCCTTAAAATTCTGTCCTGTTAAAGTGTTTTTTTTCCAAAAGAAAAAACTTTAGGGTATGAATAGGTGTTATAGAGTGGGAATCAAAAGGATATGGACTTCAGATAAAAGAAAGAAGGGAAAAAATTAAAAGCTTTACAAACATCAATCAAAAACCCACTTGCACATTTCAAGTATATTCTTACAATGACCACTCTACTACTACTACTACTACTCTATTCAGCTAAGTTCTGACATAATTTCGTGAAAGAGGCTCTTTTAAAAGGGATCAATCATTAGATACAGCTAATACTCTTTCCCTTTGTCTTTCCTTCTATAATGTCATCAACTTTAACCCTCTCTTGCTTCTTGAGATTGCATGCAGCAGCATCAGTAGCTTTCCTTTTACCCTTCATACTCTCTGATTTCTTTATTGTCAACATCCACTAAAGGGCTCACACATGCCTCTTTGTACTGAAAAATTAGGTGGGGTTCACAAGACAAGACATGAAATCTACCTGTGACACACCTTCCTGGAAATTTCTATATGCCTTCAAATGACCTGCTTAATTAACAGTAAGCATGCCACTAATTCATTTCACCTTCATCCATTTGTCCTTTTCTTTTATTACAAGTGTACATCAGACAGCATTTTAAACCATAGTCTTAAACTTGAAGATATTGCAATATGATCTGATTTCAAAACTTTGAATTCTGAAGCCACCATCCAATCTGCCAAATCTCTTGGTCACTCTCGGAGAAACAGTATAAAATTCAACAATGGTTGGTTATAGGACCCTCAAGCAATAATGGTCAATAGGTGACTGCTGCAAGAAATGATATTTTATATACACATCAATCAAGTGGTTGTACAAGTTAGGAGCTTCATGCCACAGTTTTCAAGTCCCACACTTAGTCATTCCACATACTTTCTTCATCAATAGTTATCAATATCATAACTGATACACACTCGGGCAGTGCAAAAAAGAAAGGGGGCCAAAGGGACCAACCTCAACTCACAAAAGTAACCTGAAAACTGGGGTTTCTGCTTCATTGATACTTTTGACCATCTTCAACAAACTCTTTCGTTTCAAGATCTTTCCCCCTCTATGTATAAAATATAAACATATACTGATTACAAAAGCAAGAATATGCAGAAGTGTGGGTTTGCATTGCAGGGGCAATGAGAAAGAAAGGAGAGGCGGTGTCAAGTCATGGTAGAAGCAGAGAGCATTAACTGCTGTGTAAGCCCCATCTTTATTGAAAGAGGATAAAGGGATTGACCCATTTTGGATTATGACAGAATGTGATTCATCCTTAGTTCCTCTTTGCCATTTGCATTGCAGGTCTATCATGAGGCCCCTACACTACCCCTACCTAATATTTGGCAAGCACCTATCTTTATAGTTGGTCTCAAAAATCAGTCCCATACACTACTAAATAATTCAGTATTTAATCAAATAGTATTATCTTCTTGTAATTCTTATTACTTTGATCAATCCATAGTCTAACTTCATCCCAACATCTAGCTCTGTAAAAAAGTAGTTAATTTAATGTCAGTTAAAGTAGTTTGGCCGAATAAAAAGATCATATTTGAATTAATCTTATCACTTATTCAATCTTCCAAAGGTGGATAAGATATGAGATATTTCATACCATAAATATCCCATCCACCCACCCTGTAAATAGGGATGGCCACCATGAGTTGAAAGACACTAAGTGAAATTCTCTCTTCCTTTTCTTCTCTCGTGAGGTGTATCCATTGTGCCTAAATAGAATTGGCTCTAATTGTCGATTTTTTGTGTGATTTCACTTGATAGATCCCTTTGAACCAAAATTTGGCATGTAAACAACCACCCCCCCCCCAAAATGAAAAAAAAAAACACTTATTTTCTAACAGTTCCGATATTCAGTGGCTTGTTACTTCATAACCATTACGATAGTTCTACCGTCTGGAATCAAAGGCAGAGAATTTATGTCACTTTCTCAAAGAGATTGGAATTCTCAACTCTCAAACACTTCAAATTAAGGGACCCCACTTGTTTATTACATGTGACTTTCTTGCTAATGATGTTTTTCAGACTCTGAAATTGACAAGGGATATGACATAAAACCTGTTCTATTAAGTGTCAATGGATTTCCCTAATGTTATGGCAGAAGAGAGTCCTTGAAGCTGCAAGTCAATAAAACTTGTAACCTTCTGGATTCAAATTTTATCAGTAGATGATATGGCTTAAGCTGATATACCATCATAACCACTAAGACACTATTGGAATTTGAATTAAAAAAAGCATTCTGATTCTGATCAACATCCATATATATATATATCCATGATGTATATATGTGGGAATCACAACAAGTAGAAAGGCACAGTGTCACAATAACTGTATCATTGCAAATACTGGTTTTTCTGCAGAGAAGCTTCTGTATTTCCTCTCAGTGACATAAAAATGGCCACATAATTTGAAGCATCAGAGAATTCTTGAGAGCAATAATGACATGGGAATCTTGTTATCTGAAAAAGGGCACAACAAAAAGAGCTGAACTAAGAGGGAATATAAGGAAGCGGTGAGGCATAGGATTCCCCCAAAAAATAAAAAATAAAAACTTTTCCTTTTGACAGAGCGTGGTAGAGTAGAAAAGATAGGGAGAGAAAGTGAGTGAAGTGAAAAACAAACCCACAGAGCCTTGAAAAGGTGACTCTTTGGTATAAAAAAGAATTGGATGTGGTTCCCACAAGGATGTAGGAATCCCAAGTAGATGAACCCCAACATTCATATAAAGCTAAAAATAGATATATATTATTACATAATATATGTAATAGCACTGAGCTTCAATTTCTGTTCCACACGTGGGGCCATTGCTTCTCCTGTTTATCTTTCGTATGGGATCAACCAAAGAATATTTTTTTCCTTTTTTTTCTTCTGTTCTTTGATTTTAAAATTGGAAGTAAAGAAAAAGTGGGTTTTTAGAGTAGGGACAGAGACTAGCTGCTAAATTTTCTTTTGGTTCATGCCTCATGTCGTGCTGGAAAACTCTTTGAGATTAGTGGATTTCACGTTCATTCTTATCTAACTCTTTCAAAAATATGCAAAGGAATTTAAATTGATTATGCACTCTTTTCTATTTTGCAGATTCACCCTATAAATGGATCTGTTTCTCATTTCATTAGTGAAGTCAGATAGTTTAAAATTATAAACAGTAAATGAAATGCATAATCTATCATGTCTTTATAAGATGAAGAAAGTACTTCTAATTAAATTTTCTTGTGAAAAAATAAAGACGAAAAAAAGTGAGGGTTTGTACTGTTTGATAAGGTTGTTGAGAATATTTTGTAATAAAATACAACTTTATATGTAGGGCAAAATGCTGTCTTTTTCCAGCCTTCTTTTTGGAGCTTCTAGCTTGTCCACTTTCTTTTTGTAAATCTAAATTGGTTTAGCTAAAAGGGAATGATGAAAGGAGAGGCCTAAACAAATCTTAGAATGAAAAAAAAGTATTGATTATGTTGTAGGTTGAATAGCCTATGATCAATTAATGTCAAAAGACAAAAGCACAAACATAAAGAGAAATTAATCTGTACTTAGGCTAAAATTTAAACACAGTTCACACACTAAAAAAGGTGTAGTTCACCACCTAAAGTTGATGTCCTTGGGACATATATATTGCTTTTTATAATTTCTCCTCTGTAAGAATAAGTAAAAATTGGGGGAACAAGGGTTCGAGACTTAAGTGCCTTGATTATATATATATATATATATATATATATTAATTCATGCACCCCTAGAGGTCAATAAACATGCAAAAGTATCTTTGAGAAACTAAAACTTTTCATTTATTCGATTTGAATTTAATTTTGTGGGTTCCTCTCATTGGCTTTGCCAACTTTATTTATATGTATGTTTTGCTCCTTTTTTCCCACATGCTTTATGGTTTTTGTTTTATACTCAGAAAATTAAAGAAAGGGAATGATTACTTACCCATTTGTGTGAAGAATTTAGAGATCTTATTATTATTATCATCATCAAAATATATCCTTTTTCAGTTGTGTAAAAGGTCTAAAGAAGAATTGAGGACATGAATTTGGACATAATGAACACAAGAAAGATCAATTGTAAAAGAAAACTTTATTAGCATCAACTGAGCAGTTGAAAGAGATGAAATTGAATTCACATTTTCTGCACTAAGCACACATATAGATCATGTATATATAATTTAAGCAACATGGAAGCAAACTTCAGTGACTTGGGACAAAATTTGAAGATCACCACTCTAATCATACATAAGATAAAAAAGCAAACCTTAACTTCTAAAAATGAACATTGAAAATCTCACTTTAGATTAAAAGAAAATCTATTTGAAGCTATGATATTAAAAAGGATAAGTGGGGTGGCAATCAAGTTATGATAAGCTCATTGAATATTTAGTCGTTAATCATTTCTAGTTACACATTTTCTTTTTGTTAATATTATAGAGTTTGGAGAGAGAGGGAGAAGCCTCACGTAGCAAGGTTGTGTCTTTATCTCAAGAAATTATTGGTTTTGCTTCACATATGCACATATATAGCCCTAATTTTGCGCAAAGGAGAGGTGGGACAGATGATTGGGTGGCAGTTTCAGGCTTGACATGATGAAAGTGTTGTGAAAAGAAGATGCATAAGCCCCACTCTTTCTTATCAAACATCAATCTCTTTGGGAACTTGGGCCTCTCCACCAAGCTCTCTCCATACCCTTCTTCATTAATAATATTCTTTTTATACTGTCATAATTTATAGATTCGCATTATTTCAATTTTAATTTCTGTTTGTCTTAAATTTTTCTTCACTTGTGCGCGCGCGTATAACTCTGTACCTTGTGATATTACCAAATTAATAATCTCCAGGCTCGCTTGACCGTTGCTTATGTCTGATATTTTTCTGGTATTGAAAGTACTGATCTATGATGATGATCTAGACTCTGCATTATTCATGTGTGTGTGTATTGCATGTATGTATCTTAAATGTTATTCTTTTTCTTGTTTGATTAAAGAGAAACATCCTCGCTGAGACTATATAAATAAAAAGGAACTCACAACAAAGTTTTGGTGATGATATAACTACATAAATTTGGCAAGATTTTGTAATATTATTGCATATATCTCTAGCTCATCATGCATTAGGGTTTTTACTTTTGTAACCCTTTCAGGGTTTTATTAATTATAAGACTGATTTGATTCTGAGTTCGTAATCATCCTAAAAACAAATACTTACTTATTGCGATTAAGATTTTCCAGCAATGCATTATCATAAAAGGGATTTAATTAATTAACCATATAGATAAGCATTAATTGAGATACATTAATTAACATCATAATTATGGGTCCTGATGATGAGAAAGAAACCCTTCCAATTAGCTAGCAAGAAAATAAAAGGATCATTGAAATTATGCCTGTAGCTAATTAATAGGCCATATCTTTTGTTTTACCATTCAATTGTGGAGGAAAATGCCAATTCAAATGGACCAGTCAATAAATTTCCTGTAAAAGAGTCCTCAAAGAACTGGCCACAGATAAAGGTGTTGTGTAACAACTAATCTATTTTCAAAGGGCCCCTTGAATACATAATGCAATTAATTCCCCCTAACTTTTCACTGTTCATGGCTTGGCCATCTGCTGCTGCTGCTGCTATTATTATTATGAGACCTCATCACAAAATCAAAACAAAATATTTAGGTAGGAGCTTCATGGTCGCACTAATGGTCTACCCAACAATTTCCTCTCCCTTGAATGTGCCATATATTAATTTAGTTATATGAACAAAGCCTAGCTGTGAGGAGTACAACAACTAGAATTGCTAGGACCATATATATTCAAAAACTCGCCGTTTTTTGGCCCCATATGATTTAACCTTTAGAAATTATTCCATTGTACACATGCACACGGGACGATTTGTAGTGTCCTATATATATAATCATATATATATATATATATGAAATAGTTTCTTGCACTATGTGCAATATGGGTCCTACTAATCTCAGGCGTGAGATTTGTCAAAGATTAACATGAGTGTTAACGCGTTTCAAAATGAATTAAGTAATGAACATATTTGATTTGAAAATCAAAAGGAGGAGGAGGAGGCGATATATATAGATATATAGGTAGGGTTTGTAGGTGGAAGAGAGAATGGACAAGTAAGAAAGGAACAGATTATAAAGACGAGAAGTGGCCATAATGTACATGATCTCAATCAATAGCCGAAAAATGACAAATTCATGGCATAATGTAAGGAAAGAGGGGGGTGGCAAAGTTTTCACCTTTTTGAAAATGAAACAATATGTTCGCTTTCATACGTATATATATCATTTATAATCATATATATATCACGTTGTGTTGTGTTTTTGAAAAAACTTTGAAAGATGAGAGAGAGAGAGAGGGCCATGGTGAGGGAAGCTTTATGATGGAATTAGGGTTTAATTAGATGCAGTGTTTTCTTTTTGTTGAGGGTGGTCTTACTGTCTTTAAAGCCTGCTTGTGGGACAAAAACATCACCGACTCTCATCTTTAAGTGGACATATAGTTCGTAGCTGGGTCATTACCATATTGCTCATCGATCCTCACTTGCTCTCTTATATATATATATATATATATATATATCTTCTTCCTTTTGTATCTTCACCTTCTCTCTCTCTCTCTCTCTCACACAAAAAAGTTATCTCTTTTTATATAATGGGGCTTCACTCACGTGACAATCAAGGGAAACGCAGTAGTGGCTAGACCGTGTTTATCAGTATAACTTGCTGAAAAATCATCCATCCATTGCAAAGTTTACTCCCTAATGCATCAAAGTATCCAGGTTTGTACTTAAGTGAGTGCAATCCATCTTCAACTTACTGTACAACTTTTCTTTAATCATTTGCAATATATCTTTAATTATACATAATTGTCTTCGTTTTACGTATAATTAACTATAGTTTGTATATCAATGTACTTCAAAACTAAAGCTAGCAGAAAATGAGTGTATTAACTTTTACATAATCTTGTTTGAAGGATTGCCTTGCATCCTTTAATGGGATTTAAAATTTGATTATCAAGTTATAAGAAACTAACTTCTTCCACTAGGTTTAACTTCCCATCCGTAATTTAATAATATTTTTTATTATCGTGACAATGAAAAATATGAAGGCTTTTTCATTAGCACATTATAATTTTAAAAAAAAACCCTACAGCATACGTGGCCTTATTGTGTGGGGCCGCCTAACGTATAGATAAATACAAAATGGTTTTCTCTTTCCAAAATTTTGGAAAAATCATTACACCGAAACATCTTTAAAATATAGCAATTGCAACCTGCTGAATACTTCGGAATAAACTAATTGCCCTTAAAATTATATATATCATACTATTCATAAAATATTAGGCTACTTGTGAAATTCATGGCACATAGTCAAATATAAAAGAAAAAAATCTCATCGTCATTGGTTGTGCTTTTTTATAATTATTTTACATCATTATAGACAGTTATCAATATAAAATATTAAAAACTACAAAAAAATATAGACAGTTATTCATAAATCGTTTTAGATATTTCATTTTTTAAAAAAACAGTTTCTCCACACATTTTATTTTATGTCATACAATTTTATTTGTATTCCTTTAATATTATTGGTTCACACGTTTCAATATAATTAAACATTAAAAATAGCTTTTAAATTATGATATGTTGTCAAAATTTATTTACAACATTCCCTATTATAAGCCATGGCCTCGCTTACATTTACTACAAGCACTGCGATTTTTTTAAAAAGAATTGATTTATTTAGAATTTCTTGCTGATGATGAGACGAGATTGAAAAGACTTGATATTTTTTTGGGCATCATTATATAAATTAAAAAGAGAGGATGTGGATTTGCTGGGCCCATCCCATGGGGATGACTGGACGTGGAGGGGCTTTGGGTACTTTTAATCAAGATGCCACTTTTGGCGGGAGATTTGGGTGCCAAGGCAGGCTCCAATGAGGTGTCCATTTTTGTAGTTTTCCCATTCTGGGCTCCACCCCCTCTCCTCTTCCTTCCCTTTCTTTATTTTTTCCCTTTTATAAATCTTTTTGTGCTTGTTTGGGAACTCATTTCCTAACGGTACACATAAGTTAAGATAAAACTATCTCGAAATTTGTAAAAATAATATTAAAATTCATAAAAACCATTTTGAAATCTGTAAAACCATCTTGAAAGCCGTAACTCATTTCTCCCAACGGATTTCCCAAACACACACTTTATCTTCGTTGTGAATTGAGTACAACTTAAAGAACTATTCCTTCACAATGTGAAAATTAGATAATCAACAAAAGTATTATATCTGGTTGGGGGCTAGTCAACTGAGGTTTGAATCGCCACTAGAAAAGGTATCTAGACACATGTCTAACCTTTTTTCGAATATGATTACCTTCAGTAAAATGATGCATATATTTGGCAAAACAAATGGTGAATTAAGTTGGTCTAATTGGTAATTAATTGACTCATAACCCATAAAATTATTACTAGTAGGTTTAAATCTCATTACTGATGTAAGAACCTTGTTGATAGACAGTCTCAACCACGTTTATAAGCATTCTCTAAACCTGAAGATGTACTATGGCCTAATGAACTTAAAGACCCGACTCATAAAAACTTTTTTGTACAAAAAAAAATTGTATCCATTGCGAGGATAATCGTGGTTAAAAAACCTGGCTAATCACTATTTCAACATTAAAGAAAATGTTGTCACCTCCCCTCCTGTTCCTCCTTTCTTAACTCGCCACGTGTTGCACGGACGTCTTGTCCACATGGCGCAGTTGAACTGGTAGGTATGTGACCTTTTTCCTCAGTTACCACTTACCAATGATTTATTATTAATTAATACTACCAAAAGGAAAGACATCGTAGGTTTGGTACAATTCCATATTTAAGGATTCTAGCTCCTAATGCTATTTCTTTAGTACCTACGTGCTTTTCCTGTGCTGGTGGATTAGAGATTAGGGGTGAGCAAAAAAGCCCGTCCCACCCGTCCCGTCCGTAACCCGTAACTATTGAACCCGTTTAAACCCGCCCATTTGGAACCCGTTGCGGGCGGGTTCAAAACGGGCGGGGTGCCGCTAAACGGGGCGGGACACGGGTTCACCCACGGGGTGCCCCGTGCCCGCCCGTTTACCTTTTTTTTTTAAGAAAAAAAATCCTTACCCACCACTGCAGCCCAATCCCATTCAAGAGAGTCCAAGGCCCATCTGGCGTCCACACTCCAATATTTAAATTAAAAAAAACACCCAACCCATAACTCTAGACTCGGTCATCACCTCATCCTCCCTTATTGTGAGACAATTTGGTCTGGCCAAGGCTAACGCACGAGGAACGGAGGAAGACGCGAGCAGGAGGCGG
>JANTPZ010015517.1:0-21438 GCA_025593235.1 Vachellia pachyceras | reverse complement strand
CTCTTCAGAGAGTTTAAACTTGTCATTAATCTTTGTATTCTGTGAGGAAACTCAAGGTCATGGCCTTGAGATTATTGGGCTGTGAGTATATTGGTAAACAGAGAGTGAAGGTCTCTGTTTTCTTGCAAATAGTGAGGGGGAGTGTGACTCCTTGATTGTAAAGGCTTGTGTAGTCTGATTGATTGTTGTTAGTGGATTGCAAATCTTAGAGGAGCTCTGAGGACTGGATGTAGGTCAGAAAGGAACGAACCAGGATAAATCGCCTTGTCCATTCTTCTTCTGCATTCTCGGTGACTTCGCTTTTAATTTCAGTGATTTACGATTTAATTTTTAAAAGTGACCAATTCACCCCCTCTTGGTCAAATCCTAGACTAACACTTTCATTAAAAAGCTCAAGTCATCTGAAGAATCAATCCGAGCTTCCACCATCGTTAGCTGAACAGTAAGCATTTATGACAGACGAACAAATCTAAGCTGCTGTGAGTAACAGGTAGAAGATTCTCTCTAACGGGCATTCAAACTCGTGTAACGGCTATTGAATATAGTCTCGACTATAAATGAAGAAGCTCTAAAGACAGAAGAGAAGAAGACGACAGAAAAACGAACATCAATATGCATTCATCTTTTGAACTTCTTCTGTCAATTTGTTCATAATTTCTGTGAGCTTCAGTATTTATCTATCTACTCTTTCCAGAGAGTGAATATTGATATTTCTCATTGTATTCTTGTGAGAAACTCAAGGTTGGAACCTTGAGATTGTTGGCCTGAGTTGAGATAGAAAAATAGAGTGTGTGAGACTCTGTTTTCGCGCAAATTGTAAAGGGGAGAGAGAATCCCTGTTGTAAAGGCTCGATGGGCCTAGTTGTGATTAGTTAGTGGATTGGAACTCTCAGAGGTGCTCTAAGGACTGGACGTAGGTCAGGTGGACCGAACCAGTATAAATCACTTGTGTTCATCTCTCTCTGCTTTACTAGTAACTTTGTTTTAATTCTGCGTTTGTGATTTTAATTTTAAAAAGTGACCAATTCACCCCCTTAGTTAAATCCTACACTAACAAGATTGGGACTGCCTACAGAATTGCCTTACCCCCGCAGATGGCAAACCTTCATGATGTCTTTCATGTATCGCAATTGAAGAAATATCAACCAGATCCTTTACATGTTATTGAAGCAGATGAGATAGAGCTCACAAATAATATGACATATCAAATTGAGCCAGAGCGAATTGTGGATGCCATGGATAAGCAATTACGCAATAAAACCGTCCGGCTGGTAAAGGTTGTGGAGAGGAATGACTCTCGGTGATGCCACGTGGGAGATAGATGATAAGATGAAGCGGGAGTATCCTCATTTGTTTATCTTGGTATGTCTCGTAATTCATATATCGAATTTTAGGGGACAAAATTCCTTTTAGGAGGGGAGAGTTGTAACATCCTTATTTTTAAGATTTATAATTAGATGTTGTTAGATCTTAAATTAGCCAGAGAATAAAATAAATTAGGACTAAAAAAATCAAACTCAGATTTATTTATGTTAAATATATATATAATTAAACTTAGGGGAAATGACAAAGAGGTCCCAAGTAAGAGCTTTTACTTAAAAATGGTCCCAAACATTTTACCTTTTGCTCTCAGGTCCCATTGGACCTTTTTGTCACAGATTTCAGTTGGGAAAAGTCTCAATTGCCCCCAATTGTAATACAAATTAAGGCAGATGGAATCCGTATTACGCTGGCCTTGGATGATTACTGTTTGTATTACGCTGTTGCTACTGGTCCGTGGAAACTGTGCGCCTGTCATCACTTCGCTTGCACATTTGGCTGTCAATAATCTCGCACTGTAAGTGTTACGTCCAGGAGTCCTATCTGTGCTGGCTTCTCCACAGTCCTGTATGTGAGTAATGTGAATATTAAAACAAAACAGAATCAAACCTGTAACAAGTAAAATATGAGGTTTTGCTGCTATTCCATCTCTGTGTAAACAAAAAGCATAAACTTAGCACAGGTAATAGGAAATAGGTAGGCAATAAACCTGTGGCATCTCCTTCAATTTTGATGCTGTTCCATCTCGGTTTAAAGTAGGGCATCAATCCATTACTCACGAGTTGGTAATTGTGCCAAGGTGGAATCCATTATAAATTTTATGTTGCCAAAACAGTTCGAACAAGATGGTGTGAGTTGTTGAGTTTGAGGAATTCATAATGTGTGCCTTGAGGTTTTGTACTGAAATGAACATCATTGATAAGGGGTTTTGATTTTGGACCATTTTATGCTGGCTTGTTTAAAATGCGTTGAGAGTGCTAGTGTAGGAAAAAGATGGCTGCATATACACCCCAACTTGATTGTTAGCATTAGAGCTATAAATGAGACTTTGTTTATATCTTTTTCATATACATTCGGTATAGCATGTGTGATTTGTTTTGGGGTGGTATGGCCTCTGTTTTAACATTGTGCATGCTCTGTTTCTTATGAAAAATGGTGATGGAATGCAGATTAAAAGTGAAGTTGCATTGTTGACAAGTAATATAGCTGCTGAGGTTGTTAACAGTAGCAGCAAAAGTTGTTAATTTGTCTTCTAAGGTTGTAAATGACAAGTTTATTCTGAAGGTAGGCAATCCTAATGGTGAGCACCTCTGGGAAGAATATGCTATGCTTCATTCATATTGGAGGCACATTTGTGAGCAGTCAAGCAGATAAGAAAATGTATGTGGGGGGAATGGTCAGATCAAGGGTAATTAAAGAAGGCACAACTTATGAAGAGTTACAAACAATTGTAGTATCAATTTTGGAAAAGACATAAATAAATTTTTGATGAAGTTTACTTTAACATTTGATCGAAACACATTTGTCGACCTTGTAGATGATGAAGGAGGTGAACACTTGATTAAATTCAATGGAGAAAGTGGGCATGTATATGTAGAAGCCAATGAAGATGATTCCACAACGAAAGTAAGGGAGGATCCAGAACAAGAATTATCATAAGTTGGATTTGATGTGGAAAAATATGCTAGTGTGGTGGTTGGAGAAAGTTAAAATCACTAACATATTGTCGTTGTCATTTTGTTGCAGGTTGGATGACATGTCTGAAGTTTGGGAAAGTAATACAACGATGATTTTTAATGAAGATCCACCAGCGTTGGACTGTGCAGTGCAAATGATGCCTACGAACAGACCTGAAATGAAATCTACAAAGTGGAAAGATGTTATAATTGGAGAGGATCAAGTGTTTGCTAATGCGGTGCGCTTCGTGAAACATTATACAAGTACAGCATTACCCATAAGTTTTCATACAAGTATGTGAAAAACAATAAGCAAAAGATAATTGTTAAGTGTGTGATTGAAGGATGTCCATGGTACTTAGGTGCATACTCCATGGGAGAACGTCAAGATACAGAATTCCTGACAATACGAACACTTAAAGATAAGCACCAACATGGTGGCCAAGATGACCTTATTGTTGCACATGCATAAGTATCAAGTTTGACATCATCAGTCATGGTTGACACATTGAGAGACAACATTGACAAGAGCTCTAATGAGATTAGGAGAGAAATGTATAGAGATTATGGTTTACATCTTAATTATACTCAAGCTTATAGGGGGAAAGCAAAAGCGTTGACGAAAATACATGGGCGCACAGAAGATTCATACATGGCTATTCCTTGGATATGTGAGAGGTTAGTAGAGACTGATCCTGATTCCGTTGCCCGATGCGAATACTCAAGTAGTGACAGATTTGAGAGGTTGTTCATTAGTTATGGGTGCTCAATCAAAGGCTTCTTATAAGGGTGTCGAGGCATATTGTATATAGATGGATGTCATCTAAGTGGTCCCTACAAGGGTAAATTGATTTCTGCTAATGCATTTGATGCGGATGATCATTTATTTCCCTTTGCTTATGCCATAATAAGTGGAGAAACACACAATGAATGGACTTGGTTTCTTACCATTTTGAAGGAAATAATCAGCACAAGAGAGATCACTATCGTGTCTGATAGGAATCCTACCATAATAAGTTCTGTTAGAGATGTATTTGGAAGTGAGTGACATGCATTTTGTTAGAGACATGTTAAGGAGAATTTTAGTGCTGAGTGTGTAAAGGTCAATAGAGACAAGGGCAGGATTAGTGCGAATAGCAAGGAGAATCCTTTGAAGATGCTTGATGCAATTGCTTATGCAAGACATGAAGATGAATTCAATATCGCTTTGGGAAGACTTAAGTCTTCTCTCCTCCATTAGCAAATTGGGTTGAAACACAAGGTAATGTAGAACGATGGGCTTAATGCAAATTTCCTCACAAACGATGGGTTAAGATAACAACGAACAGTGCTAAGTCGTTCAATGCTTGGGTTGTGAAAGAGAGAAAGCACAACATTGATGTTTTCATTCTTAAGCATAGAGAAAAATTAGCCAAGAAGCTAGTGTCTAGCAAAGATTCAATTAAAAAGTGGAAAAATGGTATTGGGCCAAATATTGAGTCCAAGTTGATGGTAAAAGTCGCAAGGGCTGAAAATATGGAGGCTACATATTATGGAGATGGGCAGGTTTATGTAGAAACAGTTGGAAACAACCGCCTCATTCGCTTAAGTGTCGATCTAGTGTCAAAACAATGCACGTGCAAGGCATGGCAAATGAGCGGGATACCTTGCGCTCATGCATGTGCAGCAATAAAGTGTGTTCATACTTCTATGTACTCATATGTGCATGATTGCTATAAAGTGGCGGCACAAGAGAAGATTTATGCATCACTAATGAGGCCTGTGGCCAGCCATGACACCCCACATCCAGATGCTCTAACCGTGACACAGATGATAACTCAGACTTTACTAAGACCACCAAGAACAAAAAGGCCACCTGGAAGGTCGAAGCGGAGCAGGATTGAATCTCAGTATCAAGACAAACTGGTTTATCATTGTCGAAGATGCAATGAGACTGGCCACACTGCGAGGACTTGCAAAAATCCCAACCCAAGTTGATTACTTGTATGAAGTACATAATGTAAATGTATTTTTTGTTACCTATGTATTTTGGGAATTATTGATATTTTTTTGGCCAATGTATTTTTTGTTGCCTATGTATTTTGGCATTATGTATATTTTGTTGCCGATGTATTATTGGCATCATGTAAATGCATATGTAAATGTAAATCAAGTTGGATGTGTGGATAGGAATTTGTTAATGTACATAATGTTAATGTTAGATGTTTATATTGCTGGGGTTGTCAGTTTATGTAATAGGGGTAGTAAATGGAAGCTGGTGGGGTAGTAAATGGATGCTGATTGTGTTGTAAATGACTGCTGCGTGGGTTGTAAATGGAAGCTGGTGGGGTAGTAAATTGATGCTGATTGTGTTGTAAATGGGTGTTGCGTGTGTAGTAAATGGAAGCTGGTGGGGTAGTAAATGGAAGCTGGGGGTAGTAAATGGAAGCTGGTGGGGTAGTAAATGGATGTTGATTGTGTTGTAAATGGGTGCTGCGTGTATAGTAAATGGAATCTGGTGGGGTAGTAAATGGAATCTGGTGGGGTAGTAAATGGAAGCTCGTTGTGTTGTAAATGGGTGTTGCGTGGGTAGTAAATGGAAGCTAGTGGGGTAGTAAATGGGTGCTACGTAAGTAGTAAATGGAATCTGGTGGGGTAGTAAATGGATACTAGTGGGGTAGGAAATGGAAGCTAGTTATGTTGTAAATGGGTGCTACTTGGGTAGTAAATGGCACATTCAGGGGTTGTAAATGTGTGATACTTGGCTTGTAAATGTGTGCTGGTTGTGTAGTAAGTGGAAGTTGGTGGGGTAGTAAATGGATGATTATGAGGGAGTAAATGGCTGCTGGTGGGGTAGTAAATGGATATTGCTTGGGTAGTAAATGGATACTGCTTGGGTAGTAAATGGAAAATCAGAACCAATATTAATCAAAACCTGTATTCAGCAACCAATATTTCTCAGAACCTATATTCATTATATAGTTGACATCTCTGAACCAAGTAATTGTTCACAAGTAAACATTAAAGTGCAAATTAAATTATAACTCATAAAACTATATGTACGCTTTACATATCAGTACCAAATGTGATTTATGTCACAGTCATTGTTTACAAAAAAGTCATTGTTTACATCAAAGTCATTGTTTACATCACAGTCCAACAAAATGTGTGCAACACAAGCTACATGACCCTCTTCCTCCTTGTAAACCCCTCAAGTATGTCCATGACTTTTTGACGATGTTTGTTTTTTGGGTTGTTCACAAGCCACCATAATACACCACTCTTAAGTTGTTGCAGCTCAACCACACTATAATTTGTGTTTCATTGTCTTCCAGGCTCCATGTAGAGGGGTTGTCAACTAACTTCGACATGAAATGTGGGGTGAACACATGGTGGGTGACTCTTCCGTCCTTCTCCAGTTGCTCGACCACCAATGCCTTGGCAACCATTGACATCACCTACACCATTGGCACACAATTACACAATACGTATGGCAAATATGTACTGGATAAACCGAAAGCATGTCCTTACCGTATCATTCAGCCACCCCTTAGGTCAGAGGCAATAAAGCTCTGCCCTCATAACATAGTAGTCATGCATCTCTACAAATACCCTAATCCAGCACAATTACAACAATTACCGATAAAGTACATAAACAAGAATCCATTGAGAATGTTTCGTTAACTTACTCATCACCCTCCTCCTTCTTCGGCCTCTGAGTGCAACGCTCAAATAACCTCTCCTCCGCATCGAACTGACGCTTTCCCTTCTTCTTCAACTTCTGATTAATGAATGGGGAGCTAATTACCCAACTTAGCATCTTTGTGCGTTGAGACCTTCTCAATCTGTCATGGCCTATATTATCTTCCTGTGTCTCTCATATGTGAAGCTGCCCTCCCTCATCCACGTCCTCCTTAGCTGCATGTTCATCGGCAGGCTGTTCATCCATAGGGTTGGAAACGTCATAATCTGCTTCTCCTATGTCAGCATTTGATTCATCCATAGGCTCGACAATGTCAATTTCAGCTTGTGCATACCCAAAAGGTCCCGCTCCCCGTGCTTCATCCTCATATCGTTCATCCTCTGTTTCCTTTCCGAGTAACCGATTCTGAAGTTCAAGCAACTCTGCCCCAACCATCCCCATGATTGAAAAATAAGTTCGTCGGATTTCCTGAAATCAAAATTCCGCAATTAGATGTCCGTTAAGGAAAAGTGTCAATAGTTAATTGATTCGCAATACCGGGTGCGTTAGCATTGTCTCCGGATTAAAGGGTGTATGTGTCTGCACCCCTCCATGCTTATCAACATGTAACAACCCTATCGTACTCTCCTTCTCAATGGCGATCCTCCTCTTCACCATGTCATCATTCCAATAAGTAATCGCCTCCGCCTTATCACGGGCCACCACATTTCCCAAAGGGAAATTTTGCAAACAAATATCTGTACCATCAAATTAAACAAGGTCAATTGAAGAATGACAATGTCACTACAAATGAAGATATGAGGGAAGATAAGTCTCGTACCATAAGGAAGTATAGGCATCCACCTACTGTCCTCCTTTCTTTCCCAAACCCTTTGAGCAATTGCCGCCTATATCCCGTCACGGCTTCACAAAGTTCTGTCACAATGAATGAGCACCAATCAAAGGCACCAATCCTATGTTGAGTCAATGTCAAACACTTCAAGACACGCTCACTGACATATATGCTTGACGAAGGGGTCAACAAGGTGCCTAAAGCAAATATAACAAAATACAACTCAAAGTTGTGATCACTATCTCCCACCAACCACTCCCCAATATTTTGGTAGGCTACACCCTTATAGACTGTATATAAATCCACAAATATGCTATCACTGTCCTGAACATTTAACTCTATCTTTTGCCCCCTATGAGGTAAACCCATTATTTCTTCCACATCGGTAGGTAGTATTACCCGGGATCCCCCTCTCATTGTTACAACATTTGTACCAGGGTCAAAACACCTCATGAACTTTGCACACAAATCACGGTTTATTTGTGTGCAACAGACATCAAGTAATTTATCAAACCCTATGGCCTTCAACCTTTCAATTAATTCTGGCCTAGTCTTGATTTTTTCACATATAGTTATAAATTGTTTTGGCGCGCATCGTGTGTGGAAGGGAACAACATACTTCTTCCCTTTCCGAGGACCTCTTATCTCCGTAGCTCGCTTTGTATATTCACCCCTTTCCTTCTCAGTCAATCTGTTCCACGCATCTCTAACTTGCAAGCTTACCCCTGCGAGCGACATCCTCTCTTTAGCCGCCTTCCCCTTCAGTTTCTCATTCTCTTTATTCTTGAAATATTCTTCAGTAAATAAGTGATAGCCGAAGAAGTTCAATGACCTTTTAACTGTTTTACCCTTCTCCATCTTCGTTTCCTAAAATACACAAATACCATATTAAAAACCAGTCAATACACAAATAAACAAATAAAACAAAATAAACGAAAGGGGAAACAAATCTTCATTGAATGAAACAAAATACTTGTTGGACACTGCTTCACCAAATTATATAAAGCTTTTATCGAGGGTCCACATGCTTTTGACGGAAAAAAAAACAAAAATAGTGTCTGAACAATTTTAACAGCAGAGTGCACTTTCCTCACACCTTGCCAGACAGAAAGACAAGTGCTTTCAATTGCAAACAAACCAGTCCGACCCTCCCTCAACCCAATAGTCTTTTCTGGTAACAACTTAGTACCTGAAAGGTATTGCTTTGTCTTGATATTTTCCATAAGTTTTCCAAAACGATTCTTACTGATCTCTGCTTAGTTTCATTATTAGAAAGTAGAGCACACCAGAGAAACAGCCAACCAGCAATTAATATTTTCTCATTCCAAAGGAACAACAAATGTATCAATTGCCACTTTAAGGAAAAATCATCAACTAATTATAATATGCAGTGCCTAAAGTAACCAATAAAGATTTAAGAGAAAATTCACATCCCAAAGGAACAGCCGATGTACCAATACCACCAATACCTACATTGAGTTCCTTCAACTACTAATTATAATATGCAGTGTCTAAAGTAATTGTCATGTGTCATGCTTCTTCTTATGGTAATCATTTTATGGGCAAACATTGAAAAGGCTTACGATGATGGTACCTAAAGAGGGCAAATTGACTGGAACCCATACCACAATATATGTTAAAGTTAGAGAGAAAGTAACAATATATGTTAAAGTTAGAGAGAAAGTAACAATATATGTTAAAGTTGTAGAAAAAGTAAAGTTACAGAGGGGAAAGCATCAAAACCGCACCCAGAAAATATAAACAACATTGTCAACCTAGTGAAGCAAAAGCGGAACCGGCGAAATGAGCACAATGCATGAAAGGGACAATAGGAACAACTATTTATATGAATGAATGAATATTATTGAAATTCAACCCAGCACCTGAAGCAAAATGCGAACACAGCAAATGCATAAGCAGAATGAAATTTAGGATTCGTAAAACACACCTACACGGGGACCAGAGCAGCGGCTTCAATCACTTCAGGCGGGTCCGCGATTTTGAAAGGCAACGGCTTCAGGGGATCAGAGCAATCGAGCACACCGACGGCAGTGCCTTTACGTGACCACAGCGACGGCGACTGGCGAGCAACGCGACGATGATTCTTTCAGTGGAGCAGAGCAACGGTGACTGGCGACAAAAGATGGGTGAAGAAATTTTAAAACGCACGCACGAGGTCAAAATTCCCTTTTCAAAACATGGGGGCAATTGAGACTTTTCCCAACTGAAATCTGTGACAAAAAGGTCCCCTGGGACCTGAGAGCAAAACTTAAAATGTTTGGGACCATTTTGTAGTAAAAGCTCTTACTTGGGACCTGTTTGTCATTTTCCCTTAAACTTATATTATTATTAAAATAAGTAATACAAGATAATTATTATTTTCTTTTTAAAGAAAGAAGAAAGAAAAAATAAAATTATATATGTAAATAATATTATTTTATTAAAAAAATCTAACCCTACCTCTATATAAGCCACCTAACCCTCACCCTAACCTTAAAAACCCAAAGCTATAGTAACTCGCCGTTACAGTAGTCAAGCAACAGTTCCAACGGCTCCGCAGGTGCTCTTCCTTTCTCTCTCTCATTTTTCCTTCTTTAAATACCATACAAAAATACCTTTCACTAAAGAAAATGTCTTGTCAAAACTTTCTCTTCCTGTAGGTTTATTTTACTATTGAGTCGTTTTTTTCTTCTTACTGAAAGAAAACCTCCACCCCTGGCCTTTTCACATACACACACTCTCACTTACCTAACAATCTACCATTTTCACTGTGGATGTTATAGCCCTCCTTTGTGTTTAAAAAAAAGGAAAAACATTTAAAGGGCATTGAATACGGCGAAGCAGAGAAAGCAAAGCTGGTTTACCAAGTCTTGTCCCATCCAAAGTCTTCTTCATTATTTATTGATTTTAAAAAAATGAAAAAAAATTTAAAGGACATTGAAATGCTGCGAAGCAGGGAAAGCAAAACTAGTCTGCCAAGCCTTGTCCCATCTAAAGCCTTCTTCATTATTTATTGATTTTGTTAAATATATATATATATATGTATATATAAAACATGGCTATATATGTATGTGTATGCGTCAAAGGAGAAGCAAAGTTAGGGTGGTATGTGTAGGTGTGGCTATTGTGTGGGTGCTTTTTATTATTATTATTTTCTTTTTTTATCATTTTCTTATTATTTATTTGACCTTATAAAAAAATAAAATTTATGTATATATATTGGTGAGTTTGTACGCGTCAGAGGTAAAGGTAAGCATCAAAGGAAAAAAGGGATATATATATATATAATACATAAAGGTGCATATGCGTGCTCTATTAGTGTGCTTTAAAAAAATAAATAAAATAATATGATTCAAAAGGCTGGAATGCGTGTGGATATAAGATGTGCATATATGTATGTCTGAGTGTATAGGTGTGAGGTGGGTGATGAGATAAAAAAATATATATATATAATAAAATATAGTAATAAGAAAAATGAATAGACAGCCACAATATGGCATGGTTTACGTGGGTGTATATCTATATTTAATATATTATATAATAATATATACAAAAAATATATAGAATAATATATATTATAAATAAAAAATATATATTAATATATATTATTATACGCGTTTTTTAATATGTATATAATATATTACACTTACATTATTTAAATTGAAAATTTATAGTAATAATAATAGTATAAATATTACAACTACCACTTCTATTATTACTATTATTTCCTCTCAAACATCATGTAAAATTAAAAATATATATACTTTTGTATTGTATGAATAAATAAGAAAACATATGTATTTGACAAATATTTGGGTGTAAATGGGTAGTTTAAGTATTTAGAATATCTTAGAAGCAACTTTTAGAATAGGTTAATTAGTCTATTGATAGAAATTATTGTGTATGATTTTGTAGACTCTCATTGAGAACTTTGGAGTGCCTTTTGTGTGCTTGCCTGTAAGTTAGGGAGTGCAAGTAACTCTGAATATTATTCCATATATACTTGTGAACCGCATATAATTAAATTGTGATTGAATACATTTCATTCATTTTTTGACTGAATTATAAATATGCAAATATTTAAAGTTTTCAATATATAATTTGGCATGAAAATTTTTATAAGTGTCATGGTGGTTGCATTTTGATTGAGCTGAAGTATGGAGGAGAAATATATATGATGAGATTTTATCACATGATAAGCTATCACTTGGTGCACAATGGATGACATTTGTAGGGCCTTTTATCCGTGTCTTTCCTTTGGCCAGGATTGCATTGGAATTATGGGACATGTGACGCCTCCTTCGTTTTCTTTAAAGGAGGGGAGCCATAGTCCGGTCTTGAGATCTATACCTTTGGCCGGGTGTAACTTAAGAAACTTGTGAGTTTGAGATAATCCAGTTACATAGATAAGTTTCTATTGGACTATGTGTTAGCCTATGGCTCTAGTCAACGAAATAAGGATGAACTGTGATATAAGGCAGTTGCATGGATAAGTTTCTATTGGACTATGTGTTAGCCTATAACTCCAGTCACTTTTGACCAAGTCAAAGCTAAGTAACCCTCAAGTAGTAAGTCATGATTATCTCAAGTCAATGGGCATAGAACGTAGTCGTTTGTGAAGCTTATGACTTAATCAATAGATTCTCATAGTGGGTTGATTCAACACTTGCACTCTCACAAAGGCCCATAACTTCGTAGTCAAGGGGCCCATGCATTTCAAAGTCATAATGGCCTTATTTCATTTTTGCTTCTATACAGATAACCGGTCACGGATATTTATGATAATTACTATGATTTATCACAACAAACATACAATGATTAAATAAAATACTCAGAATATAATGATTGACCATTTGGTACAATTTCCAATATATCAAACTTTACAAACTTAAAGATCTCAACTAATATTATCAAGAGGGGGAGTCAATACACATTGTACTCTTTTTTCCTTATTTAGATCTTGTCTTGCAGGGTTTTCCTACAAAGGTTTCTAATAAAGTGTATTTATAAACATTGTACTATTTTTCTTCAAATAGGTTTTTATCCCACTAGGGTCTTTCTTGGTTGGTTTTTTTTTATGAAATACACCTTTAGCCATAGACATATAAGGGGGAGTGTTATAAATATTATTTGAATGTTTATATCTCCACGTAATCCCATTATCTCATATATCCTTATAGTATCTATCTATAAATAGAAGATATTACTTGATAATGGATATATTGAATAAGATTTGTTTTTGTCTTTTGCATTCTAATTATCTCTCTTTGGCTTATCTTTTTTTCCTTAATTTAGTAACAAAGATTATTCAAGTACTTGTTTGGGAAGTATTTTAAAATTACGTTACATACAAATTGAGACAAAACTCTTATTACATACAACTCAAGATAAAACTCCACCAATAAAACTCCTCACACCAAACAATCGTTTTTTTATTCGCAATAAAAAAAACACTAGCTTCGTTTGGTTTCCTGTTGGAAACCTCATTCTGACTCCCAAAACCCATTCTCACGTAAGCCGAGACAAAATTCCTCTCACATAAAGTACATCGGAATCTGTGTCCGTTTTCCCAACGGATTTCCAAACGAAGCCACTAAACATCCAGATCGCATCGCAGACATTGGATCTTACGGCCTCATCTCCCATTTGTAATTACATATCCCTAACTCGACGCAAGCACTCAGCCGCCGTTCACTGTCCTCCGTGTTTCTCTTCGCCGTCACCCAGATACGCATCGTCATCTGCAGAAGAGAGGTCATGCTCCTTCTTCCATATCCACTGGTTTCTTAATCCTTTAATGCTTTGAAAGTACCCCTTTCCTTCAGAAACTATACACAGTACGTTATATTGTTTTGTTGCATTGGTTAAAGTACCTTAATTTATAGTATTCTGAATTAGATTTTTATTTTTCAAAGTGGTTGGGTGTTTCAAAGTGAAGTCTTGTGCTAGCGAATACGGCGTAACTCACATTTTATTTTGCTTTTATTATTTTAATCTTATATGCAGGTTTGAGATTACAATCACCAGTCACTTGCGGGAGTAAGATCTGAGTAATAGAGAACATTAGTTATAGCTATCATTTTTAAGCCTCCTGCCCACGTGTTTCCTGAATAGGTTTTATTAAAAAAACAAAAACTGTCTGCTGAGAAGTTGATAACTATATTCAAGTTTCCATCTTGGCCTTGGGATGCTCTATTTACGCTTAAATTGTAGGCATTGTCCTTGTTGTTTATGGGTTGTTATGGAAAATAAGGTTATACTTGATGTTAACGTTACCTAAATTGACGTTTCTCACTGGGAAGCAAATAAAGGTGAACTTAGCATTAAAATAAGTTATGAAATATTGCTCTAAGAATCATATTGTCTTAATTGGTAGAATTGTTTTAACTATAAATTGATCGCTATTCAAGCACACAATCAAAATCTGGCTTCAACATGTTGTGCCATTTTAGACTAATCAAAATCAGTATGCATCCAAATTGTAATTGAATTAAAAAGAAAATCAAAAGCATAACCTAGCGAAGATTAAGAAACAAAATCTGATGGCCTTTTCTTTTAAGCATGAGACAGCTTTTGGATTTTTTTTGGGTCACATGATTGTGTTCCTGTTTGAAAAACCGTTGGGAGAATGCATTTTGTTCGGAATGCATTTATTTTTGGATAAACGTTGGATTTAGAGTGAATTTATTATATGAAAAGGGAGTTTTTTGCTCAGAATGTATTTTGAAAGAAGAAGTTACCAGACGTTATACTCTGCAAGCTAATGACTTTTGGGTCCAAAATGCATTCTATAAACTTAAATGTGGTTCACATACAGGCATTGTGTCTCAAGCTTGCTTATTGTAAACTCTTCTTTTTGAAAGTCATAGGCTTGAATCTAAGTCCTAATTATGTAATATCCTATAAGAAAAGCTAATAATTTAGACCTCGTTGTTTTTGCTATTTTTTAAATTTACTTTTATGCTTAATTTTTAACTTCACGTCTATCACTATCTTAGTGTTGCATTGTTGTTGGCGAAAGAAATAAATAAATAGCTTTCTAGATTATGATTGAGAATTGTTGATTGTGTTCAGTTGATCGTTGGATTCAAAGCTAAAAGAACAATGGGAAGGAAGTTTTTCGTTGGTGGCAACTGGAAATGCGTAAGTTGGAAGTTCATTACTATAAGTGCATTATTCTTTGAATGTTGTCTTTGGGTCACCAGCAATCAGATTGGAGCACTGATAGTGAATTTTTGGGTTCATTTCTTTTTTCTGAATTCATTCAAGCATGGGATCAAGTGATCTTTGAATCTTTGATACCCTTCCCATGGTCAAACTACTGCATAGCAGTTACACCCTTGGGATTGAGGTATGCATTATGAAAATTGTTTATTGAGCTTATTTTGTTGATATCAAGCTCGAGCACTGCCACATCAGTGTTCATTACTGTGCATTTTTGCCTGATATCTTTGGATTCATTGATTGTGTCAAATACCTTGTTTAGTGGATGTGTTCTTCCTGTCCATAATCTAGATGCAATGTAATCAAATCAATGCCTGTTCCGATACATATTCAACTGATGTGTAACTGATGCATAGATTAACTGTTGTTGCAGAATGGGACCACTGAAGAGGTGAAGAAGATTGTCACCACTTTGAATGAAGCTAAAGTACCCGGGGAAGATGTTGTGGGTGAGTTTTAGCAAGTTTTTCATGGGCTTCTTTATTTTTATGTCAAGCAAGGTTTATGCACATCTCAGTCTAAAGGATACTTGGCAGTTATCTTTGTGCTATTGGAACTTCCTCTCCCTTATTTGATCATAGTTGGGCTTAGAACACTAGTCACATAAATGAAAAGTTGCAAAAATCAACAATTATGTTCATATTTAGTATATAACTTCTTATCTGGAATCATAGGTAATAGCGGTTCTCTGAGTAATTAGGCCGGTATTCAAATTTTAGACAGAAGTGATCTCTTGCTATAGCTATCTCCAAAAATAATTAGTGATTTGAAACCCTTCTTAGTCTTAAGTTATTTGGGAACCATTACAACTAATTTCATTTTTCCCCTCAAATGCAGAAGTTGTTGTCAGCCCTCCCTTTGTTTTTCTTCCTCTTGTCAAGGGCTTATTGCGATCCAACTTTCATGTTTCTGCACAAAACTGTTGGGTTCGCAAAGGTGGTGCTTTTACTGGAGAGGTTAGGTAGGCAATGAAATGATTCTTCTCTGTTCTTATGTCGGTACTTTCCCTGTATTCTCAATTGATTTTCTAACAATATTGCTAGATTCTGTTACTTATGATTTATCGGTTGTTTTCCCTCCACCATCAAATGACCTATGCTAACTTGTTTAACCATTTTTAAGTACTAAGGATCTTATTTTCCTTTTTCTAATTGTAAAACGTGGTGTTAAATTTTTAGTTAACGAGTTTTCATTTCGTAAGTCTTTCCATTGCATGTCTTTTCTCTGAACTGGTTGGTGATATGTCTACGTGTTGATTTTTCTCCCCATTTCTTTCAATTTAATCTTTTGGTTATAACTCTTGACTTAATGTAACTTTGGTGTCTGATTTGTCAGTGCTGAAATGCTTGTCAACTTGGGAATCAACTGGGTCATTCTTGGTCACTCTGAACGGAGGCAGCTGTTAAAAGAATCAAATGAGGTACAATGTTCAACTTTTGTGTATCTTGTGCTAGTTTTTTCCTTCTTGTATTAACCGACTAAATTTTAATATTGTTTTAAATTATATTTATTTTCTATTCAATTACAGTTTGTGGGAGATAAAGTTGCATACGCACTTTCTCTAGGCCTGAAAGTTATTGCTTGCATTGGGGAGACCCTTGAACAGCGTGAAGCTGGTTCAACCATGGCTGTCGTAGCTGAACAAACTAAAGCTATTGCAGGTTTTTTTTTTACCATTCTCAATGACATAATATTCTTAATATGTATTACCTTAGACTTCTTTTCTACCAGAGATAGGATAATTCAATACTGTATACTTTATTTGACGGACCTCAATTTTTTGTGCAGCTAAAGTAACAAATTGGGATAATGTTGTTTTAGCGTACGAGCCAGTTTGGGCCATTGGTACTGGAAAGGTTGCAACTCCTGCTCAAGCTCAAGAGGTAAGCCAGTTCACCTTCAACATAATTGTAGGTACTGAAAATTGTCATTTGTATAAAATATTTAATTTCTGGTTCTCAATTAATGAGATCGTACATAAAAAAAACTTTGGCTGATCTTTGTTCTATAAATTTATTGGATTCTTATTTTAATTAGCTTTGTCTGAAATCTTTTATTTGTTTATAACTTTATTTATTTATTGCTCCTATTGTGTCAAAGATTTGGTTGTTGACAAAACACAATGGCATCATGCAATTCATGTAGTTGAACCCACCTAGTGGGATAAGACTTTTCTGCTGTTGTTGTATTGATCCCATCACAATTAGGTTGTTTTAGTGTTTCTTTTCTGCCATGTAGTTGTCTGTCTCATGCTTTCTGTAAAAGCAAATGTGGAATACTATTTCTTCTCACAGTGTGTTGGATGTTTGGCCTAGGTCCATGCTGAACTGAGGGAATGGATTCACAGCAATGTCAGCGCTGAAGTGGCTTCATCTGTCCGAATTATCTATGGAGGTACTTCGTCCTACTCCTCTAGTCCTTATTGTAAGATCCAATTATTGGTGACATTTGATTTTTACATTAGGGATTGGAGGAGTATTAAACATCACCCTTGTTTTCTTTGTACAATTAAGTAGATATTAGATCCGTTTGGATAAGTGTTGGGAGAAGTAATTTTTGTCAAACATGTATTTTGGAAAATGACTTTTGTCTAGAATGTATTTTGGAAAATCGTGTTATGTTTGAATAAACATTGGAGAAGTGACTTTTGATGGAAAATTATTTAAAAGGACATGAAGCTCATTAAATAATATATATATTATTTTATATATTGTGATAATATAAGGGAAAATATAATGATAAAAAATGGAATAAAATAATACATATATTATTTTATTTTACACATACATATATATTATTTTGTATATTGTGAAAACTTTTTTGTTTTTAGTACATAATGTTCCTTTTTCTCTCTTAGTGTTTTTAAATAAGTCCAAACGTGATGCAAACGTTGGAGGGGATTTTGCCTGGAATGCATTTTTGACTTTTCTAAAGCTACCTGGGATGCATTTTTCTTCCACAAGTCATTTGGTGCAAAAGCTTACCCAAACATGCCAATTTGGATCATAGTGACTTGGACTGGGAATGCATTCCTTAGCTCAAAACGCTGATCCAAACACCCTCACTGTTCGACTTCCATTGGAGATTTTTACAAGCTTTACATTTTTATTCCAATCATTTCTCCAAAGGTTTAGAGCTTAGAACCCAATTGTTGATCAAACTTACACAAGGAAACATAGGACAAGGAATCGTAGGACTTTGCAAGCAAATGGGAATGATGCTTTATGAGATTCCAAAGTTGACTTGGTTCCTTACTACGATTATGGAGATAAAGGTCACTTTATAGAGTAAGCTATAGGCATTAGGTTTGTCTGTTGTAAAAAGGTATTTTGGGGAGTGTGTAATGTATTTTCTGTGCTATATTTAGCCATGGATTCTAGAGGGAAAGGCAGGCCATATTTTGTATGAAAGTTTTGGGAGGAGGGTGCTGGTTTTTCTCCAAACCAGATCCTTAGGCTGTGAAAGTTATTTTCACAGTGGTTGTGGGAGTGATCTCAGAGTGTATCTTGAGTATTAATATTATTTTCTTTGTTCTTACTAATTGTTTAGTTGGGTCACAGCACAGTGTAAAAAAATGAACACGAGGCTATATTGAATGCAGGTTCGGTAAATGGAGCAAACTGCAAAGAATTGGCTGCACAGCCAGATGTTGATGGATTTTTGGTTGGTGGTGCCTCTTTGAAGGTGATTATTTTTTGTCAATGCTTTTTGTTATTTTTAGTGTTTTTTTAATATGTTCTAATTTTAGATTCTTTCCTGTAATTAGCCCGAGTTCGTGGACATCATCAACTCTGCTACTGTGAAGAAGAATTGAAATATAAAGTGAACATGAAGCTTCATGACAAGAGTTTGTACTTGGAGCTTGTTTGCAGGTAGAACAGGTGCTGAATAAGCTTTCTTTGATTTTTTTTGGGCAGGTTGTCTCATGTATTTTGGTTAGTGCATGGAATTTCTGTGCAAAATAATGCAAGCACCTCAACTTTAGGCGGATAAATAATATGGAACCTCCTATTTTTAACTTCAGTGGGAAGTGGGAACATCCTTTATTTAGGATCGTTTGGAATTGTGGACCATGTTTTAGAGACGTTGAATCAGTGAAGACAGCGGGCCATGGCTTTGATGGTCTAACTGGTTAGATTGCTAGTTGAATTTGTGACTTAATAATTAAAATAAAAATAATGTTATATATATAAATATAAGAATTTATGTATGAAAAATAAATTGTAAAATAACAAATAAAATAATTTAATTGTTTTTAACCAAAATTTTATTTTGGTTTTTCACTTCATATATCCATAAGTTAAATCAAAACTGTACATAATATATGTAACTAATATTCATATTTAATGATAAAAATCTGCTTATAAAAGGGGTGTAAATAAGTATTTAAAATAAAAATTAAATAGTCATATAATGTAAATAATTTTATTATTGTAAATTATGGTTGTTAGATAAGGATTTAGGTTTCAAAATATAGTAGATTTGATTTAATATTTTAGTAAAATGAAATCTTCATTTTATTATTGTAAATTATTATTAATTTTTTATTTTTGTTTAATTTTTAATCATTTTATATCTATAATAATTTGTCTTATTTTTTAGTTAGTTTAGGTATTTATGTTTTTATAATATTTAATAATATTTTATTTTATTTATTTAATCATATTTTCAATGTTTATATTTATTTATCTAATACTCTATCTTGATTAATAAATATTCATTGAGGACAACATGATCATTTGTACATTTTCCTACTCATCATTTTTAACCTACCAGATATAAAATTTTCCATCGAACTATTTTCAATTCCAGCGCGTATCAAACATATCACCACTTAAAAATTGTACATTCCATTTTATTCTATCACAATAAATTCCTTTTACCAAATGGGCCCTTAGATATTTTGAAAGCTTTTGACAAGAAAACCTTGATGGGAAAAGCAAAACGTTACAAGTGTGACTATCGAAGAAATAAAAGAGTGACATCGCTTTGTTGAAGTATAACATTGATAGAAAAGGAACACTATCATATCCCAGATTTTGTACCTAAAAGCTCAAGAATGAGTCATAATAATATATCCAATCAAGCCCAGCTGAGCAATTGTCCCAAGAAATGTCCTGTTAGATAAAAAAGATTCACAGGGACTATGTAGCATCCGACCCTCCTAAATAAAGACTAAAGGTGGAGGCAAGGTTAGCCAAGAGCCAAGTGAAACAATAGGCACCGTATGACAACTTTGTATGTCTATTGTTATGAGTTGGGACAAAACATAATTTTTAAAAATGTCGGCTGTAAGGGTAATTTTGAACATTTTGCCTAGAATTTCAGAAAAATTACCTGAAGACATAGAAAGGTAGAGAATAATTCTTCAAAATATATTTGAGACATACTTGAGGTATACATACTAAAAATTACCTCAAAATTAAATTTTAAGTATTTATTGAATTTGGCTAAATAAATAATTAGTCAAATATAATTATGGAAAATATTTAGAGGCGTCAAATGATTGAGTAAAAATAGGGAAAACCCATTTTAAGATGTATATGAATTTATAAAAATGGTTTCATGCCCAAACAATGGAGAATTTAGTTAAAAGAAAGTTTGAAAGAGTTTTATCCCAAAATCATGATTTTTCCTGTAAATTGTATGAAAGACACTTTAGGAATGAGCTAGAGCTTGAGAAAATTTATGGAATTTCTCAATGATATATGTTCAAAGAATCTCAAAAGGCGTGTTAGGAAGTTTAGTTCCTTATTAAAGGAAACATTGGAGAGCAAAAGTAACCAAAAGTTTATGAAATATCCTCCAAGCTTTCCAAATGGCCTAATCTCTTATGATAGACGTCCAAGTAATCTAATCTCATGAAAGAAAAGTCAGAAGCATTCTTGGTCATGGGATCAAAGAAGAAGTATTGGAATATAATGTTTCAAGGGAGATGAACACTGTGCAATTATCCAATTGAGTTGATAATTTTATAAAAGCCTCCATATTTTGGCCAAGAGGAAGAAAAAGAGTGAGGTAAGTTTTTACACCAAATATATCTTCCATTCCAACTAGTTTCTTGGATCAAGACAACCTCTAGTCTCTAAGTCCTCTCATGTTTTGATGTTTATGAAGAGAGAAGGGAAGAGTTAGGGTTCAAGAGGAGTGAGAAAATGAAAAAGTCCTCATTTGAAAGAGGCAAGTGTTAATTTGAGCTTTGTTGAGGATGTTGTTATGATGATGTCTCTTGTTGAGCTTGTTGTTGAGTTTTTGTAACTTTGGGAAGCAAGAATATTATGAGGAGGTGCTACCCAAATTTCTAGAAAATGTGTAAGAGAATGATTTAAGATTGAATCATGAGTTCAGAATTTATTAGGGATAAGATTATGGAAGTTTATGGAATGAAATCATAAAAAGCAATTCTTCCCTTCCATGAAGAATTTCGGCTAGAATAATAGAACATAGAGGAGGAGTTGGAATTGTTAGAATAGGATTTAACTAAGAGAGGGGTGAATTGGTCTTATAAAAAAAATTGCAGATTTAAAACATAAAGATAAGAACAAAGTCATTGAGAGTGAAGAAGGAAGATGAACACAAAGATATATCCTGGTTCGGTCTCCTTGACCTACGTCCAGTCCTCAGGGCACCCCCGAGATTTCCAAATCCACTATAAGAAATAGAACAGGCTTTGCAAGCCTTTACAACCTGGGATTCACTCCCCC
>JANTPZ010015515.1:0-12937 GCA_025593235.1 Vachellia pachyceras | reverse complement strand
GGCTCATTTTTCTCTTCCTCCTTGTAGAATCTCACATTTTCTAGCAGAAGAACACCTCCTTCTGGAAGGGAAGCCACTAACTTCTCTACCTCTGGACCAATACAGTCATCAGCCTTGACAACCTGTAAAATATCCACATCCAAATAGAAAATGACAAAAAACATTTCAGTAATCAACTAAGAGTACAATATTTAGAAATTGATCTCTTCCTTGTCCCTTCTCAGCTTCTCCGCAAAACATGAGCATACCTGGATGCCAAGGAGTTCTGAGAGACGGGGAACAAGAGGCGCCAAACTGAATTTGGGAGTGACACCTTTTGGCCGTCCCTGAACATTCAAAAAATCACAATGATTTCAGTTACATGTTGAAACCACAAATTGCCAAGAAAGCTAGACAAACGAAAAAGGAGAATCACTGTTTCTGCAGATCCAAACACGTAAGTAATTAGCACACACCAATATTAAAACCATTAAATATATAATAATTTAACTTTTACATATCCAGGCCTGCCACCAATGTCACCAACAATGTAACAACGTTCTTGCATCAACTGAAAAGGCTTGTGGAAATGAGCAGTTTTAGTACTTATCACACCATCCACAACTACAAACAGCAAATTTGTGACTTCCAACAATAACATTGGCTTTCATTGATCTTTTCATGATCCATCCTACAAGTGTACGCTTTGACTTACACTAAAACAACTACACACTTAAGCAAAAAAAAAATTCTGAAAGGGTTCTTAAAGAGAAGGGTTTCGGGTGGGGGAGCAATGCAAAACTCAGAAATGCATTGGGGGGATCACTCGAAAAGAAAAAGAAATACATTGGGGGGAGGGGAATTAAAGATACAAGCAGCGGTTAAATAGTCGGCTAAATTCCCATGAAAGTGCATACCAGATGGCTTGAAAGAAGGACTTTAGCTCCCTTCTGAATCAAATGCTTAATCGTGGGAATGGCAGCGCGAATCCTGGTGTCATCAGTGATGTTCTGATTTTCATCCAAAGGCACATTCAAATCAGCCCTCACAAATACCTTCTTCCCCTTCAAGTCAGCCGCAGTCAAATCCCCAACACTCTTCTTCGCCATCGACACCACCCCTCTCACTGCCTTCCCAGACACACCCATTGATTGAACTCTTGAAGCCACATGGAGGGCGAAAAGTGGGTCGGCGGCTGAGAATCCGAGACGGCGGAGACTGCCGGCGCGGAGGCGCAAGGAGGAGGAGGAAGAGGGCGAGATGTGAAGTGATGAACGAACAGTGGAGGAGTTGGAGGAAGATGAATTGGTGGATGGGAGGAGAGAGAGGGTGGTGAGGGCGTTAGCTGAGGCCATTGGTGAAGCTTCCAGAGAGAGAGAGACTCAAAGGGGGAGGCTTATGTGGATGGGAAAAACAAGTGAAGGAGGGACAGAGAGAGAAGGAGCGAGAGGGAAGAGAGGAAAAGGAGGAAGATGTGGACGTAGAACACAAAGGGAACGATTGGGTGTTATCTGGGATTTCCAAGATTACTCTTATCGCTGAGGAGAGGTTCATGATGTTCCATTCTTTCACAGAATATCAAGCCCAAGTTTCACTTCACTCCTATGTACTGTTCCTGCTTTGATGAATTTTTTTTTTTCTAACTCCAGTAAAATCATAATTCTGGGTATAAAAGTAAGTTAATTTTTTTAAGATTAAAAAACTTGAATGAATCACTTAAATATAACCTGTATTTTGAATTTGTATCATTAGATCCTATATTAATTTATAAGTCATGTAAATTAATAAGGTGAAAATTTTAAATATATAAGTTAATTATCTTTTTATCTAAAAAAATCAATTGATTTTTGTATTAAGTGTCGAAGTAGTATGTTATTAAATTATCAAAATAACATTTCAAAAATCTCTGCCACAAAATAAAAAGAATTTTTTAGAGAAAAAAATATATGCAACCACCGGATCTAAGGGCTTGATTCAATTGATAAATAACTGCACAGCTTAAGTTTTGAGTTAATTTGGATGTTGATAAATCCAATCGCATATAAAATAAGGTTTTGATGCTTTAGTGTTGTTGTTGTCAAAGGAAAAATATTGGGCTTGTTTGAATAGTCCGTTGGGAGAACGGACACAGATTCCGAGATGAAATGTTAGAGGAATTTTGTTTCTGTAAACGCAGGAATAGATTTTGGTTGCCCAAACGGACCAACCAACATCATGTTGTCAATGTGACATTTTGATAAATATTTTTAAAATTGGGACCATTCATTAAATAAGTTCCTTATTTGGGATCTCCCAATAAATTTCTCTTAAAATATTTATACGAGAGCTTTGCTATACTTGTGATATTTCCTTGCTCAACCTATATTGGTTAAAGTTCAATATGACTTTCAGATACTTGGTGATTTGATACCAAATACAAGAATTAGTGCTTACAGTTTTCCATGTTAAAAAGTGTGGTCTATGTAAACATAATACTACACAGACTGTTTTATTTCGGGACAAAATTTATAGTCACCGAAATGGGGAAGAAAGAAGGAACCATCCTTTATGCAAAACCCCTCTCCTCCTAATAGGTTAGGATTTGGGAACAACTCTTCTTTATCCTCTCTTTAGATTCATCTTTGATTTGAACTATATGCAACATTAAAAGAACATATACTCAAACTTTAATGACTTTGCACTTGATTATGTCAACCTGTTTAATAGCTTGCCCCATATCTTGTAACTCATTTTAAACTGTTATGATATATATATGACTAACATATTGATCTAGTTAATAATGAGGGTTAGATCGAAAGGGACTAGTCCCTTATAATTTAATGAATCAAAATTTAAATCCCTATTAAGAGATATGCCTACATTTAGTGTTCAATGAGATCTCGAATAAAAATATACTTATCCAGTTGAAAGGTTCAATGTTAAAGATGATAACACATACACCACAAGAAAAGTGAAAGAAAACTTGTTGAATTTGGCCCAACATTTTGTTTTCTCATGTTTGCTCTTAGATTACTATGAATAGGAGAGATAGTGATATCTCGACTTTAAGTTTAGCTATTTAAGAAACAGCTTTCTTTTCTGGTAAATTGAGATGAAAACAAGCTTCTGGTTGAATCTGTAAATGATTTGCAGAGGAAAATCCTTAAAGAACTTGGACCGGTTTAGCAGATAGAGTATGCTATACTGCAGGCCACTTTGCCTATAAAGGTCAACATACAGATACTTGTACTGCAGCACAAATTGCATATAGTGAATAGTGATGACCATATTTTCTTTCTTGATTGTATTTCATTCTGCTTGTTGTTCTTTTTCAAAATTGACATAGATCTTTTTAAACTTAGAAATTCATTATTAGAAAGCATATTGGTATGTATTCTCTTGTTTATTTCTATTTGTAGGCTATTATTTAGGGGCAAAAATCTATTTTGCTTCAATAGAAGAAGAAAAACATAACCGTATATGCTATATTGAAGCAATCATTTCCAGCCAGGAAGTTTTGATGCAGAAAACCTCAAGCAATATGATGAGATTCTTCATTTAAGTCTCAAAATGTTGGAGCTTGGAGCTATGAAGACCCATGTAGACAGTATATCATTCAGTGTTAAGAAGGTTGATGCATGTTTTGCACGGGAAGGTATCTAATTTATTTATTTCTATTGTAAATGACGTTAAAAATACTAATATTTAAACTCAATAATAAATAAGTATTGTAGTAGGTGATATGAATTGACTGATTTAAAAAGTTTGTCCCACATCGATGAAAAACTAAATATGTTAGGATTTATATATAGCAACGAAAGATAAGTGTTCGATCAAGTATGATAGACTAATTAAAATATATATAGCATAAATAGTCTGTCAAACTTGATCATTTTGCTATCGCATCAATAAAATGTCATCTCATTATTATCATTTAATTCTTTTGGTTTTTCAAATGAATATATTTTTAACAAGTGCAACTTAAAGGAATTTGTGATTTTTGATTGTACATTGGTATCTAACATAAAAAAGCTATACCATTGAAAAGCTTAATTCACAAATTATAAATAACACAAACTCTTTTTCCTTTTGGAATGTGTATGCATTATTTACTTTAAATTGCATTCATTATGTTTCAATTTGGATGACAATGAAAGAATTAATGTAAACTCAACAACAAGTGTTTCAATAGGCACCGGACATCCACTTACTTAAAAAACATGTCCCACACCGATAGAATGACGAAATATATTATGATTTATATATGCTAAGCAAAGATCGGCATTCGACCAAATTTGATAGACAATGTAATTAGAATAAAATAGTTTATCAAACTTGGTCATTTTATTCATAGACAAGTTATCATCTCAAACATGCTTGATGGGTTTTCAAGTGTGATAAGAAATCTTCTCTCAAATGCTAACTATTGTCTTAGAAAAACCAACCTACACCCATAGAGTATCTTATACTAGTAAAAATATTTAAAGAGTGCATTGTTCAATGTTAATGGATAATAAACTGGGAGAAATCACCATGCTTATGAATCTAACTCTCAGGTCTCAGCTAATGTGTCTCCAAACCACTAAATTTCTTTGTTTCTTTTTCCAGTTCATTATGATGCCTAACCAGGTGGAGCACTAAAAGCAGCTTTCAAAAGCATACTTTGATGTTAAGTTTGAGCAAGTAGATAATACTGAATATGATAGAAGCAGAATCGAAATGTTGCAGAAGGAGGAAGAGGAAGAAGAATATATATATATAAATCGGTATTTTTGCTTGCTCAAACTTAACATCTAGACCAGAGTGCCACTGTTTTCGCACTTAGACTCCCACCAAATTAATGAAACTTAACCATCAGATCTCAGTCTAACTAACTTCTTACAATGCTAACTACTTATAACATAAGCTAACTAACTAGAACAGGTAATATACCACTAGTAACATCCAGGATTTGTACATTAAACTTAACTAATCATGCTAAATTTTCTTTTGGCGGAAAAATCAAGAGGAGTTGCTGCAAAGGTAAGCCAACATTTAAGAACAAGTTTCTTCCTTTTTTTAAGCTCTTAGTTCTGAGTGAAATGCCTCGAGTCCTGTTTCTAAAATTAAAAGCTGTTTCTCTCATACATGTCTTTAATATGTAGCTCATAGGGATGAAAAGCTTTTGAAGCAAGAAAGAGAAGGAATTGTTTAAATCCAATGAGTCGCAAGTAGCAAAATAAATTACTGGTTTTTTCCCTTTTCAGATATCCTGTCTTGGTCTTATGAGGTGGAAAAGTAGTGGATACTCTATATAACTATATGGGCTATGTTGACATGAGAATTTGAACTGAAGTCAAATCTTGAATGATTAATAGAGAGAACATTCTGTTTTGGTTTGGTGGGAAATATATGTTTGTTAAGGTTTTTACTGTTACAGAGTCAACTGAATGCAAACAAAATGTGAATGAGGACCAGATCATGCCATGACAGCTTCTTCCTTGGATATGGATATGACTTCAATCTTACTATTGCTGCTTGTCTTGTCTGTAAAGCTATGCAATGAGTATTTGGCAATCAATTGGCTTAATTTATTTTATATATATATATATATATATATATGAAAATATACCTTTTGATCTGTGTATATAGGAGTTTTGCACTCGCATCATTTTTTGGAATTTTTTTAGTTTTCTAATGTGATTGTAATTTGGTTACTTTGTATGAAAGTTGTTATTAATTTGATAGAAGGAACCAAAGTTATTTATTTCAACATTTATGATCAATAAAAGAAAAGGATGATTTTATAAATAAATAAAGGGTGAAAGGATTTCATAATAGAGTATTTGGCATAAGAAAAGGTCCACATTGGTCTTGTTCTTTAATGATTGCATAGCTTTATACATGTCTATGAGATCTTTCTGGGTGGCTGTTGCTCATCTTCAACTAAAAAACTGAATTTTAAAACCAAACATTTAGGGAAAGCAAAGATGAAATCAATATCAATACAAAATTAAGCAAAAAAAATGCCTATGGGCACATGCCACTGGAATTTCATAGTAAGAGTTTATTTTGCAAACATAATAAAAAGAGAAGGGCTAAGCTTACTATTAATGTGGAAAAAAGAATATGTTGTTTTACCTGATAAACGTTAGTTTCAGTGAAAGAGACTTTTGTATAATTATAAGGTTTTAAATTTAAATTTGTGCAAATTGAAAAAAAAAACTATTATGGAAGAGCTAACCCCTACCCATGGGTGGACCTAAGTTATGGGTAGGATTCAGCCGTACACTCTGATTTTCAGAAAATTATGTATATATTAGTACTACGTAATTTATTTTGTATCTACTTATTTACTAATTTTGAACCCACCAAATTTTTGCTCAAATTTTTCTCAAAACATATTAAGAATAAATCTCACTTATCTTGAATCCACTATTAAAAAAATAGTTTGCACCCCCTAAACTAGAATCCTAAGTCTGCCACTACCCCTTGGCAATCTGGCATGTAATGCTTCAATCAGATTAAGTAATTACTATAAATATAAATGTGTATGGCTTCAATAATATAACAATAATAGCAGTTAATTAAATTAATTAAAATTTCATATTACTGTTGTGTTTAAAAAATTTTAAAAAAAGGACAAAATGGGTGGGTGTACTGTGTGCTGAGTTTGACAAATGTAAATAGGACAAGAATATTATTAATTAAAGAAGGTTTAGCTCAGATGGTGATGTTAACATTAGGTAACAACTTTCATATCACCCATTAAGAAAGCTACACATAAACTACCCCCTTAATAACTACTATCCAATAATAAATCTGCCCATATTTATGTTCTACCATGTTTTTAATTGAATTAATCAAGAGAATTTATTAAGGTTGAAAATTAAAATAGCCTTTACAAAGTCATTTATTTTATTTTAATTATGTTGGCATGCTGTCGTTCAACTTTTCATGATCAGTTATGCTCTAAATTTATTACTTTAAAATTTACAATTTATAATTATAGTCAAGTTTTTAAATGATTAATTTTCCCTCAGAATTATAATTGAATATAGTTAAAAAATATTATTTAAGAAAAAAATTCAAAAGCATATTTGTTTTGGTAAGGTATGAAAATAGGTTTTGGTCCTTATAGTCACACTTTGAATCTTTAAACTAATTTATTTAAATCTAGCTATAACTTGTATAAAAAAAAATCTAGCTATAACAATGAATATTTTCAAACTGTTTAAAAATTCAACAGCATATTTGATATTTATTGATTACATAGTTAAAATATATAATGATGATTTAGTTAAAATAAATATGATTGTTTGATAACCTTTTTATGGCAGCCAGAGTCAATCAAGTCAGGGCATCTTTTATCCTAAAAAGGTATAAATTTGCAAATTAGAAATAATAATTATGACTTGAATACTGAAAAGGGAGATTAAACACATTAACTGGTTATGGGACTTCATCATCAAGCTTACATAATGATTAAAAAATTAATTATTTCAAAATATGTGGTTGAAAAGGTATAAATATATTTTGACTTAAATATAAGATACAATGTCACGAGAATATGTTTTTGAAAAATTTACATTCAAGTTCAAATAAAAGAATTAATGAATAAAATGTTACAAAGATTCACAAAATTACTATAATGTTTCAGGAGTAGCTGTTGATGTTGTTAATGAATGTTATTAAGATCATTAATGGGCTTATTTGTTGGAGCGTTTAGAAAAACCAAACGCACGTTTAATAGTGTTTTTCCTAAAATGAGATAATCTCTTTTATATATTTACCTCGGCTTGGGTAAAAATATTTCTCTACCGCGTACCCGAACAGATACAATGACAACCTTAGCAGCTACTTTTGGGATCTTATGGTAATTTTGTAAATCTTTAGGACCTTTTATTTATTAATTGTCTTATTTGAAATCTTATTGCAAATTTCCCTATGTTCCCCCCTTTTCTTTTCTCTTTTATTCTGCCCACAAGAGTTCGTTCATTCATTGATTTTTTTTTAATCAAAGTGCATAATATATTGGAAGTTTCTCTCGTGTTTTCTTAACACATTGCATAATCACCGTACGCGCCATTAATAAAAATAGTTATTATAATGTTAACAAAGTTTATATTTTAAGAAAACTCAATTTATCAAACAAAAACTTGCTTAAATAATTTAAGAGTGGGTTTGGAAGTCTGTTTGATAATATCTTTTACGTGTGTGTTTGGGAACTCCGTTAGGAAAAAGGAGTTCCGTGGGGAAAAAATGAGTTTACAGATTTCTAGATGGTTTTACGGATTTCAAGATGTTTTCATTGATTTCGAGATGGTTTTATCTCAGCTTGCGTGTATCGTTTTGGGAACGGAGTTCCCAAACAAGCACTACAAAGTTTCGAAGTAAAACTTAGGTTTTAGAGAAAATATTGTAGGAGAATAATTTTTACGGATTTTGAAGCAAAATCTAGATTTTGAAAGATGATTGTGTTTAGAAAGTTATTGCTTTTTACGAAGTTTAAAACAAAAAGTAAGTAGGAAAGAGAAAAAATAAAAAAAGGAAAGAGAAAATTTATTATGAGAGAGAGTGTGATTTGATAAAAAAAATAACATTATTAGGTTTCAAACCTAAATTTTGTCACAAAAAATAGATTTTAAAAAAATGTGAGTACTCGAACAAAATTTCAATTTTGTTTGGAGAAGAGCTCCCAAACGAGCTCTAAACATCTAGCAACAAATGAAGTAAATAAAACTAAAGAAATAGAAAATTTAAAAAACTTTGACATAAAATGGAAAAGCCAAGTCCTTTTTGGACATACAAGTGTTTAACTGTGTAATATTGAAGATGGAAATTTCGCTCACAGGAATGTGCTAAATGGGTACGGTATGCATACGTCTTACATTTGAACTTAAATGGTATATTACTGCATAACTAAATCACACTCTTAAACACTTTGATAATCATATTATTTGTCTAATCCAAGTTAAAATATTTTAATACAATAAAAAAAGATTAGTTAAGTTTTTGTTTGGTAATTAAATTTTAGGAAAGAGGTTGAGCTCACCCATGATCCAAGTGCATGTCACTTAACTCATGATTCGCTGGGGTCTGTCCCTGCGGGCAATGGAGCATGTCAAGTAAGCCCTTTAGTTCAGGTCACATAGGTAGGTCAACCCAGTTTTACTAAGCTGTGGTGATGCCTCCCCAAGCGCCGCGACTGGAACCACAGCAAAGTGACACTCCCTTGGATCGAAATCTCTCCCTTTAGGTGAGAATACTAGCCTAATCCTTTCGACGGTGGAACCCATGGACAATGGGTTCAGTCTTAGTTAAGTTAAATAATCCATGCCTACTACCTTTTTTTTAAATAAATACATGTTTTCTTTTATGATAATATAATATAGAAAACAAAAGTGGAATTGGCTCTAATATGATTAAATTAGTCCTCCCATCTTTAATTAATCATAAAGGACATAATATGTTTGTGCTGGACCAATCTTTTCATGGGTAGATGAAGTAGGATTGGTTGGAGACAAAAAAATTAAAATAAAATTAGTATGAAAAAATTAGTTAAAAGGCAAGAGCACCATAATTGCTTTTCTTAGAAGCCAAAAAAGCTGCTGAAAAGAGCTGGAAGAAAGAGAGATTGGAAAAGAAAATGAAAAAAAAAAACTAAGATTAAAATTAAAAAAAAAATATATATATATATAATATTTGGTGTTTCCAATACTAATACATGGGTCCGATTACAGAAGCAATCAGCACAAACAAGCATCTGTGCTCATATGAACTTTCGTTTGGCGTTTTCTCTCTTTGAACTCCTTTTGACTTGTTTACTGTGCTGGGCTCTACTCATTTTGCAGCATTCATCTCTGCTTCAACTCCTCCGCCTGGGTTTTTCTCTCTGAAACTCCCGTCTTTGCAATGCTTTCTGTTCTGCTTCTAGATCCAGGAAAAGGTTGGAAATTGTAGGGAATTCTAGCATTTGGAGGAGACCCGTTAGTCTTCTTCTTCAATTGGAAGTAAAGAGCTACGAGTCAAGTAAAACCCTAGATCTGCGATGCTTCATCTTCGCCAACGGCGGGATTCTGCTCCCGCTACCACCAGGTGGCAGAACAAGGTACAATGTGTTTCCTTTTCGCTCTCCGTGTGTTTGAGTAAAGTACCCAATGTGGTGGTTTGGGCATTTTGAGAACATTTTCTTTTATCTTATTGTTTTTCCCGGGAATGCAGTTTGACGAAAATTTGGAGCAATGGCCGCACCTCAAAGAATTGATTCACTGCTATACAACAGACTGGGTCAAGGATGAGAACAAGTACGGGCACTATGAGAGTGTGGGTCCATTGTCGTTTCAGAATCAGATATATGAAGGACCTGATACTGATATTGAGACAGGTATTGCTTTTTCCACAATATAGTGGTGGCTATTGTTTCTGTTAACCTGATTATAATGAAAAGGGGTCTAAGTCCTCGTATTGGTACACCAATTATAAAATAGTGTCCAGAACGATGGTGTATTTGCTGAGTAACAGTAATGACATCTCGGTGGGAATTTACCTTCTGTAAATGGTGTACATTTAGCTGTTACCCGGGTAAAGTTCTTACTTTAATTCCATACACAGAAATGTGTCTTGCTGGTGCAAGGCAAACCAAGGCCGAAGATATTACTGAAGATGACATTCCAAGTACGTCAGGAAGGCAGTTTATGGAAGGTGCAGATGCTAACACGCAGCATTCAGGTGTTCCCAAGGTTGTCATGGTTTAGCTCCTGCTATAATTCTTTTGAATAATTTTGACTTTGGACTACTTTAGACTTTGGGGCTCATCTTCTATTGGAGTTGAAATCAACATTGATGGTTTTCATTTGATACTTGATTGATATGCAGCACTTTGGTCAATCTCCCCTTCCAGCTTATGAACCCGCATTTGACTGGGAAAATGAGAGGTCATTGATACTTGGACAACGGATACCAGAAACTCCTATATCACAGTATGACAGGCTCACAAATGGAATATTTTCACGATGTTTTGGCTAACCTCTTGCTGACCTGACTGATTTTTTATTTTGTCCCTTCCCTTTTGCTGTGCATCTCAGTGGAATGAAAATATCAGTAAAAGTTCAGTCTTTACAATTTCAAGTGGGATTAGTTGGTGAGTATTGTTATGCTTTTGATGTTGGTGGGGTGATGAGATAAATTGCATGTTTATTGTACTACCGTACCTCGTAGTATTTTTACAGAAAACAGATTCAGAGTTTCTGACTTATGCTCTGTCTTGTAGAGCCCTTTTATGGTACAATTAGCTTATACAATAGGGAGAGAAGAGAAAAATTGTCGGAAGACTTTTACTTTCCTGTCCTACCAACAGAAATTCAGGATGTAAGACATGTTAGACCTACTATTTCTAACTTTGTGTATATATCATTTTCATAAAATAAACTGGTTATTTTGATATGAGGATGACTATTTTCTTTCTTACTATTTGCAGACCAAAATTTCAAAGGGACATCATGGAATTTTCCATTTAGACGCTCCATCGGCATCAGTTTGTTTGCTAATCCAGTTGGAGAAACATGTTACAGAAGAAGGCGGGGTCACTTCAGCTGTTTATTCACGAAAAGAATCAGTATGTGCTCATGTATTTCTTCCTTGATCATAGCTGTTATTCTAGTCTTCTTGTTTAGCTTAGACTTTTGATCTGCTTTCCCTGTTTTCATTATGTTTATGGAATATATTAAGAATCACTTTTGTGTCTACTTCGTTTGAAGTTGAGTGGTTTGTGTACCACTTCTTTTACAAATTGTTGAATAATGGAATCTGATCTTTCCAAACAGCTGTTTTTAAGAAAAGAGAAGGCAGTACGACAGGTTATGAAAGTTGCATTTAGACTTAAATAATATTTTGTAAATAAATGACACCCCCTGAATGTTGCCTTGCTGATTAAGGATGCTTGCATATGTTAGTTTTGGGGATTGTTGGCTTTGGTGCATATAACATTACATCTTCAGAAAATTTGTTTGGTTTCTAAAATTCAATCCATATGGACAGGGTCACTTGTCTGAGAGAGAAAAACAAAAATTGCAGGTGTGGTCTCAAATCATGCCTTACAAAGAGTCCTTCGCATGGGCCATGGTATCATTATTTGATAACAATGCTGGTGCAGCTTCAGTAGGGCCTGCTTCCCCAAGCAGCCCTCTTGCTCCAAGTGTTTCTGGTTCAAGTTCCCATGAAGGTGTTTTTGAGACTAGTGCGAAGGTCTCTTTAGATGGGAAGCTGGGTTATTCGAGTGGAAATTCTATCATAGTTGAGATTTCAAACTTAAATAAAGTCAAAGAAAGCTACACGGAGGAATCACTTCTGGTGAGTTGCCAAAGCATGTTCCATGAGTAAGGTCTCATTGACGGAGACTTTATTTCTACTGTAAGTGATGAAATTAATTACCAATCCTGGCTTAAATGGTCACAGAATGCTGTTTTTTTAAAACTTTTTTTAATGAATTTGTAGAATTATATGAAGACCTGATTTTTTCTATTCTCAGCGAATACTATTTCTCGTCATTAGAAGACCTGATTCCATGCTCTATAATGATTAAATAATTATGTTGTACATTATTTCATCTAAGTTTCTCTTTCTGGTGGTTGGTGTTCTTGACAAATGTTCAGGATCCCAAACGTAAAGTGCATAAACCTGTGAAAAGTGTTTTGAGACTGGAAATAGAGAAGCACCAGATTTCCCAAGCTGAAATAGAGAACATGTCAGAAATTGGTACTAATGACTCTGTGGACCCAAGCGATCATATTGCAGAATCTTCATCTGGAAAGCACCCTAGTGATGGTTTTGATGATCCTCAGGGCAGTATCTCCAAGTGGAATTTCCATGATGGGAAAGAAGCTTCTGGAAATGGAACAGAAATACATGGGAATCCAGATTTTAATTCTGATGATGTAAGTATAGATGCATCTTGATCAAGTTGCAGTCAATAGTTGCCTTAATATTGTGATAATTTAGT
>JANTPZ010015514.1:0-15986 GCA_025593235.1 Vachellia pachyceras | reverse complement strand
GATGTTCGATTTACAGTGTTCCTGTCTCAGACGTGAGTGGCGACGGCGAGTTCCTTAGTCTCCGGCACGACGAGCGGAATGGACGGAGACGGCGATGATGTTTGCTGCGGACACAATGGAGTTGAGGCATTGTCGACAGTGGGTTCTGGTTTCGACGAAGACAAAGACGAAGAGGACTGTTGTTGTTGCCGGTGGCTGTGCTGTGCTCATCGACGGTGGGTTATGTCGCCGGTGGAATGTTGTTGACGAAGAAGGGTCTGGATGACGACGAAAAAGGGGATTGTTGTTGACGGCAGTGCTGTGCTCACAGGTCTGGATGAAGATGAAGCAGGGGTAATATTAGAATTCCACGGAGATTTCCACAATTCCATAGGTCATTGTATGGAAATGATTTCCACCCTTTTTGATGGAAATGAATTCCATCAGGAGCCCAATTCCAGTGTACCAAACAAGCATATGTCATGGAAATGAATTCCATTTCCAAATCCATCTACCCAATTTCAGCGTACCAAATGGGCCCTTAGGGTATGTGGGGTAAGCGTGCGAAGGGAAATGTTGTTAAAAAATTGCGTAAACATCCCAATAATAATATTAATGTTAAAAGGTTTTAAAAGACAATAATATTGCATGAACATTTCAAGGCTTGGAAAGCTTAAATTGCCCATCTGAATTAATGATAACTACTTTTTTAACTTGATTTATAATTTATAAAATAAATATATGAGGTAAATTTTATCTTGTATTACGTTAACGTGCACGCAGTAGGTCTAATTTTTATTAGGACTACTGGTCCCAAGGTCGTATGCTGTCCCACTTGGTAGGAAAGGACATTGGGTGGCCAACCCTCGTGCCACGGTAAATTGTGATATAGATCTCTATTAAGAGCTTATTTGGATGTGATTTTGAAAATAACTTTTACAGATTTCGAGGTAAAACTTAAGTTTTAGAGAATAGATTTTAGAAAATAGTTTTTACGGATTCCGAGGCCAAACCTAGGTTTTGAAATGTGATTTATGTTTGGAAAGTTATTAGCTTTTATAGATTCCGAGACAAAAAAGTGGGTAGGATAGAGGAAAAGAGGAAAGAGAAATAAAGAAAAAGTATGAAAGAAAAAAGAGAACAAAGTAGGAAAAGGAAAATCTAGGTTTCAAAACCTAGATTTTAAACTGAGATTTTGTAACCAAAATAGCTTTTGGAAAAACATTTTTTGCTTGGACAAAACCTCGATTTTGAGGTAAAACCTAGGTTTTAAAACTAAACCTATGTTATATAATTGGTTTCCAAACAAACCTTAAGCCACGCTTCTCAAGGACACGTCATGGATGCTAAAGATCTAACCTGTTCACATGCCGCATGTACAAAGACAAATGAAATGAAATATATTATTAATAAAAAAATTAAATAAACTACTTAATTTTAATTATAACATGTATATAAATAGATTATAGATAAATTTATATTAATTTAAATTAGTAGGAAGAAAACCAGATTCCCAGCTGTATGTTTGCTAGGAGGAGACGGAGAAAGAGGGGAAATGTGAATTCCCTGGATGCTGTTTCACGTGATCCCACATTTTTTTTTCATGCAAGGATAATTTTATTCAAAACATATATGAAACAAAATACATAGTAGCTCCGTTTGATAAATCCGTTGGCACAACGGATGCGTTTACCGAGACATTTTTCCTCTCACATAAACTACCTCAGAATCTGTGTCCGTTTTTTCAACGGGCTATCCAAACGGAGCCAGTGTCTGTTTGGAATTCGTTGAGAGAATAATTTCATACAAAATCGAGATAAATATATGAAAGGAGTTTTATTTTAATTTACGTGTAACATGTTGGTAACATAGTTGCCAGACACGCATGAACACGGGGTAGTTACAAGATTGTAACCAGTGCGTAACATACAGACCGAGGAAGATGCAGATCAGAAAAACAACATAATAGCAACTACATGAATGAGCTGGTGTTGCTACTCGACTAACCAGTATGCGTTGTTCGTACCTAACGTTAGCCGACACGCAACTAAATTAAGATCTATTGGTTTCTTTAGCTATTTTGTTGGGACTATGATGCATTGTGCCCGGTAACTCTCCAAACTTCAGCTTGTCTTCATGAATAATAAAAAAAATAATAGCAATAACATCAGGCAATATAAAAATCTAGGTTTTAGAGAATATATTTTAGGATAATAGTTTTACGGATTATGAGGTAAAACTTAGGTTTTTAAAGTTGACTGTATTTGGGAAATTATTGTCTTTTACGGAGTTCAATGCAAAATGTAAGTAGGAAAGAGAAAAACACAAAAATAGGAAAGAGAAAATTTATTAGGAGTGATGGCGTGATTTGATAAAAAAGTAACTTTTTCAAAACATAGGTTTTAGATCGAGATTTTGTATCCAAAATAATTTTTATGAAAATTTGTTACTTTGACAAACCCTAACTTTTTTTCATAAAACTTAAATTTTATAACTGAGATCTAAACATGCTCCAGTTAGATTTTGGAGTCCAAACTCGTGAATCACGTGTTTGGTTGAAAGGGGAAATGAGAGCTTTGGTTGGACCACATTGTAAACAGGCTTAAGAAGTCCCACGCGTGGACTCCCCTCTCACTTTCCATGCACTTTCGTGGAAGCCACGTGTCATTATAGCGAGTTTGCGTGATTTTTTTTATTGGGGATATACAAGTCTGTGAATAACAGGTGTATTTAATCTCCAATCAGACCTCAAAGTTATAGGATATTGTGAATCATGCCCATTCTGATTGTGAGCAAGGAATACGCTAAAAATTACAATTTCAGCTACAAATTTTGAATTATGGAACATCGTGTTTATTTCAGACCGAACGATTTTAAATTTTAATAAAATATGCACACAAAAATTTAACCGAAATTTTCTTTATGGACAATAATAATTGTAACACATCGAAGGCATACAAGTAAATTTGCATCTAGATTAGTTGTAGATTGGTTTGTGTTTAAGAATCTATTGGAAGGAAGGAGTTTACAGATTCTAAAATATTCTACATATCTTATTTTTACAGATTTTAAATTTTTTTTTTATTTTAACTCATTTAAACTTAAAAAAAAAGTTTTGCCAGCAAGTTACATTTTTTAATTTACAGTACCCAAAAATTGATAAGGCCAATGAACAAAAGACAAATAAAAGCAGTGTTTGGTCAACATGTACAGGCGCAAGTGCCCACAACTTTTGTCCTCTGGTTCACCCTTTAACTGTGTGCGCCCAGTGCCCACAGGGTTGTTGAGGGAAAGTACCACGATTTGACTGGAAAGACGCAAGGGAGGCTATTATTAGCGAAAACAAACAAATGGATGTATACATGATAAAATATGCAGCCCCAATCGACGGCCGAGCAAGCATGGTATTTTCCAGAATCAACGGCGCAGATCTTGAGTTCCATGGCAAAAACATGACGCTAAGGGAGCTTATCCAGTTCGAACTCAGCGGCAATTGAATTTATTATATTAAGCATTGAATTAATCACACAACAAGAATATACTGTTTTTTTGGCTGTTCAAGATATTTGCCGTCGCGGCGAGTTATATGGTTAAGGATCATGCGTCCTTTTCCATCAACCACCGAGTCCTGTTCTATAAATTCTATCTCTCATTAAGTTCAATTGAAAAATTAACCTTGATAAGATGGAATTGGACATATAAAAATAGAATCTAATTCCATCGTATAAAAATATGTTTGACAGCATGGAATTGAAGTTCACTTTCATTTTTATATCCATCAAAACCTCAGATTTTAATTCAATCTTAAAACCTTAGATTTATAATTCTATATCCATAGTTCCATTTTTACCCTTATCCATTGGCAACTCTAACCCAGCGACCTCCGGCGACCCATGATGAAGATGAAGCTCTCACACAGCAACCTCTGATGACCGACGATGAAGATGATGTTCTCATCCAATGATTTCTAGAATTGATGAAGACGAAGCACTCACCTAGCGACCTACGAACCAGTGACCTTTAACTTCATTGAGGACATGAACGAAATGACCTTTAGCTGGAGAATTTGTTTTCACCAAGGACAGGAACAAAACACGATTTGGATGCTAGAGGATTCTTATTATTTTTCTTTTTTAAATATAAAAAAGCATTCTAGTCTTTTTATATAAAAAATGTCACATTTCTATGACATGCTTTTAATATTTATATCCATATTTATCTCCATATCCATTCTATTAATATCAATTTTAGTGTACTAAACAGGTTCTAAAAGAATTTAAAACCCTTCTCTATTGAAAACTGAAAATAAACGATATAGTTATCCGAAATGAAATAAATTAAATTCTAAATTATCTCAAAAGAATTAATTAAAGTACAGTAGTAAACGACACTATTGGTACTCTGGAAAGGGAGAGCTGAAAATAGTGATTGATTTAAATGTTGCGGGAAAACATGACGCGGAAGGGAAAGAAAAACCTTTCATTGAACGAACATAAAACGTGGTTTATTTGACCTACCGCTACCGATGTAGCCATCATGATTATTTTATTTTGTCTCGTTCTTATTATTCACGGATGATGTGAACTATCAACCAATTATATAATACCACGACAGCAAACTATCTTTAGCGTCCGTTTGGTTGAGGAGCGATGAATGGAAAGGAGGGGGAAATGACCATCTTCTCATTTGATTTAAATCTTTAGGGTTAATCGAGTCAGAAATTGCCTTCCTCTCACTTCATTTCCCTCATTTTGGTTCCTCTTTAAATACGACACAATTTTATTTTTATACCTTTTCTATTAAATGCCCACGAGGAAAAAATATTATTGTAATCAAGACGTATATTGCAATAAAATAAAAATAAATAAAATATTTTATTATAAAATTGATAAAAAATAAAAAATATATAATTTTAAATACATTATAAAAATTAATTAAATAATTTAAAAGTATTATTATAATAAAATATAATTTTAAAAATAAATAATAATTAAAATCATATCATTATAGAAAATATATTATTCCAAAATATAATATAATTTTGTCTTATAAATAAATGTATTACTACATGATTAGAATTAATGTGCAAGTTTAATATATTATTCTTAAATTAATTAAAAACAAAAATTATATAATTCATGATCCCTCATTACAAAAAACATTATAAAATTTTAAATAACCCGAAGAGTTTTTTTTCGTTCGATTTTCACTTTTTCGTTAAATCCTCTAAATTCAGGAATCATGACTTGATTTTGCAAGCAGTAAATACTGAAAAAAAGAGATTTATGTCATTATATTTACAATTATAATGTAATGTTTCCTTTTTCTTGAAGTTGAGATACCTTTACAATTATCTAACATGAGATCTTTCCAACATTTAGTAACTGTAAACTAATATATAACAATGAAAAGAAAAATTAAACTCAACAATAGGCATAACTGTATTCTATTTTTAATGTATTTAAATTATTTATTTTAAACACACACTACAATATATTAAGAAAAAATCATAAAAAACAAAAAGCTGCAACTGCCAACGTGTATGTGTAATTGGGAGCTATAGTGAGGAACACAGTTGGTTGAGGAAGGTGAAATATAAAATATTTGAGTTTTTAAAATATAAGTTTATTTAAAATTTAAATAAAATGTAAGAAATACCAATTAAAAACATTTGAGGGAAAGCATTTGAGATGCTACGTGCCACGTTTCAAGCGGTCAATATAGATATAGATGGAACGATAGATTACCGGATCATTTGTGTATCATATTTACGGATTATTCTATTAAAAAAATTAGTTAACAACGAGGAATACAAGTTACCCTACAGAGCATTACATCAGGGTTTTCCATGGAAGAAAAGAAACCTAAGTGGGAAGAGTCGATTTGCGAGAAAGCAAACGGGGATGATTTGGTTGTTGTTCATCCTTCATCCAGAAAGGAATCGGATTCCATAGACCTTCCCCTGAGTAATGATGATGTTGGCGTGGAAGTCCCCTGCTTCTGTCTCTTGAAGCAGTCAAAAAGACTCTCAGTCACTGTTCCTCTCAACCAAGCAACTCCATCCATTATTACTCCATCAAACCTTTTGGTTTCTGCAGCTTTTTTAATCGCTTCTTGCCTTCTCCATCACACCAATTAACTGCAACATCAAAATCATCTCCATCTTTCTTCTGTATGGACAACGCTTCCTCCAAACCAGACCTCCTAACTCCGTTAATCCTTAAAGCTGGTGTCCCTCTGGCCGCTTTATCCCTGGCTGCTCTCATCTATGCTGGTATCATTGCCAAGAGAAGCCTACGCACAGCCTTCTTGACAGACCTCAGGTCGATTCACCCGAAACTAATGATTCTCAGCAGGGACTCAATCCTGATGAAAACTCCAAGGAAGACGAAGAACATAACGCAGCTTCCTATGAAAGTAATCCGGGTTTAGAAAAAGAAATTAGTGGGCTAAGAAGCCAGATTGAAGGTTTGCAAAAGAGGGAATCGGAGCTGCGTCTGCAGTTTGGTCGGTATTGTGATATGAAGGAGCGGGAATCTCTGCTGATGCAAGTCATGAATCTGTTGTCGATAGAGACCGCTCGCGTTGAATTATTGGAGAAGGAGATTTCGTTCATGGAGGTAGAAAACAGCAAGTTGGAGGGGTTTCTGGTCCAATATGTGAGAATTATTGAGCGGCTTGACGGTTGGAAATCACAAAACAGGTTGCTTCGTGGGAGGCTTAAGAAGCTTCGGAGGAAATCAAACGCACAGTCTCGCCTGACGCATAAGCAAGCTTTGAAGATCAAGGCCTCAGAAGCTGAGATTTTGGAAAACCGCGACGCCTTGAACACGAGGATTGATGCTATCAATCAAATAAAGAACGAAGTCAGGGAGCTCCATAGCGTTTTGGAACAATTGCAGAATGAGAAGAATGAACTCCTGAAGAAACTTGACGAGGCAGAAAAGTCTTGCGTGTCTAAGGTAAGCAACAGATACACTAAAATAATAGAAAAAATAGGATTTGGTTTTCATGAGGATTATTGAACAGGAGGTTTCGATTTGTCATTTGAAGGTTGAGGCATTAAATGGAAGCAAGGAAGAGTACAGGAAGCTTCAGAAGGAAATGGAGGAGCTGAAGAAGGAGCGAGAAGAGGAAGTGAAAGAAGTGATTCAGCTGCGTTGGGTGAACGCTTGCCTGAGGCATGAGCTGGAGAGGCAGCAAGAGCAGCATAAGAATAAGGAGAGAAAAGAGACGTGTGAAGTAAGCGATGAAACAGAGCATGAGTTAGATGATAGTGTGATAGAGAAGGACGATGACGCAATGGCTTGCTTTGGGGGAGTTCAAAGTGATGGGGTTTGTTCGAAGAAGGATAAGTTGTTGAGAAGGCTCAAGAGATGGGTGGAAGGTAGCGACAAGGCAAGAGTGAGCCCAGTGGCAACGGAGAAAGACGGCCATGAAAGCCATACAGACAAAACTCCAGTTCCTGTATGAACAAGCTCTTACATGCTGATATGTCACACTGCAGTAAAACGCAGACTAGATTCTTCATAACAAGAGTCATGTACATATTCTCAAACAATTTAACATCACAGAATAATGGGCTGCTGGGTAACCATGGGCTTATTTTCATAAGCATGTTTAACAGTGTTTTTCTGCAAAACGAGATAATCTCCTCCACATATTTGCTTCGAGTGAATAAGCACTTATAAGTTACTTATGGTAATTTGACAAACGGATAACTCAGATTGTAGGCATCTGAATCTGGAAAATTGCCCTTTACTCATGTCTAATGACGGGCTCGAATCACCTGCAATGAACTTAATAACATAAAACTTTGGTTGAGACCCCCAAGAAGCCATGTCTGCAAAAATAGTTAGTTCAATGTAGCAGAAAAATATAGAGGAAAAATAAAAAATTAGTTTGATATTTCCTTACCTGTGAAATCATCAGGATACTCATCATCAAAAAAAAAATTTGGAAAAAATCACATAATATGTTAATATTTGAAAGCAATAAACGTTTATTGATTTTTAAGAAGTCCCGGAATTAAAAATAAAACCACAAGAAGGAATATAAAAAAATAAAACATTAAAAAATTATATTAAAATTAAATTAAACTAAAGAATGGAATAAAGTTCAATACAAAATAGAAAAGATTACACTTTGAATAATACTAAAAAGTTTTTCATCTATTATTTATTTGGAATATAAAAAAAAAGGCTAAAAGGTTTCAGTTTAAGAACACAACTTACAACGTAAATTATTTTATCCTAATCATGTAACTAAGAAACTAACTGCCCCTATATGAGTTTACAAACGTCAAAGCACGCACCTGGTCACCCAGAACAATTACGTTAAGAAACCGTTAGTTTTTTTTTTTTTTTGCTTTTTCATTATTTTTAGAGGAGTCTGGGTTTATAACCATGTTTTGTTCAAAATATCAATAATACAATCTTCCGACTGAGACACCAGATTCTGTGATCTCTAAATGCTTCAAAATTGTGGATGGAAAGAAAAGAATGTTATCCTTTCCGTTCGCTCCCGAACCCAAGAAAAAAAAATTAGATTTTGATATCTTAACTTTCAACCAACCTCATGGAACTCCCTCTATTCCGTCATCAGCGCAGCCATCACACAATCCTCCATTCCAGCTTCATTCACTCTTCAAGTAAATTCTCTTTTCTTCTTTCAAGCCCCGCCTTTATTCTTCAACTTCAACCTAAAGCTAACGCTTGATTGGTTATATACTTGTAACCCCGCAGGGACAAAACACAAGAGCCTTTACAGCAGAAGTTCATTTAGGCTACCCTGCCGTTGTACATATTCTTTATCCGATCAATCTGCTCCTGTACCATCCAATCTATCTTTGCAGACTGAGGGAAGAAGGGCATTGCTCACTGCTCTTCTTACGACTGGTTAGATCACAATCACACAAGATTTTCTCCCAATTTTTTCCCATTACGACATCTTTTTATAGATGTAACAGGAACTTCATTGCTTTATCCATACCAATTAACGAACTCACTAGCATAGCTCAAGTGTGTTTTGTCTTATTTCAGCTGCTGGAGTTTATTCGTGTGGTGTGGCTGGAGCAGTTAGCACAAGTAGAAGAGCAGTATAATTCCCATCATTCACTCTTAACGCCTGTGTTGTTCCGAATGATTGTTTCATATTCTTGTTGACACTGTGCATTTTTGGTTTTCTGCAGCTTCGCGCATCGAAAATTCCTGAAAGTGAATTCAAAACCCTGCCTAATGGTCTTAAGTCAGTACATTATCTCCCCAATAATCTTGATTTTCCCGGCCTCTGCATTAGGTTCTTATGTTTCATGAAGTGAAAACTGTTACTTCAACCCCTGAAAATAGATATGTCTACTATGACTATCAGAACCTGTCAATTTTATTTGCTTGATGATACTACATTATAATAGTCTTAAGCTTTCTCTCATATCATTTAAACTTTCTTTTTTTTTTTTACTACCCTATAAAGGGTTCATAACTATTTTGATTCTACTGTCTGATGAAAATATGATGTCATCATCAGGTATTATGATTTGAATGTTGGGAGTGGAGCTGAGGCTGTGAAGGGATCCCGTGTTGCTGTACGGTTGTGACCCTGTTAACTGTGATTCACATATTTTTGCTTTTGATTGTTATATGCAAAGTTGACTTATGGTTGATAAGAGCTTCGAGATTTCTATACAAGACAGATTAAACCTTTCATACTTTGCTTCCGTGGGGAGTAGGAGAAAGAATAGCGAAAGATGAGGTGATAGGCAGGGCAGGGAGGAAGTATCTAGCATAAATCATTGCTTGCTGCATATAAATAACACGAGAGTATTGGGTTCCATCATCCACTCTCAAGTCTCTAACAATACGCATTGAATCATTAGCGAACTTGACTTTTGGTGCCGATTTTAAGTGTAAAAATACTGTGAAGGGTAAAAATTGGCATAAGTCGGAGCTTGCTAATGGTCTCACCAAATTGATTAATGGATGCATATCATGCTACTTTCAGATGTGCAGTTTCAACCTGAAGTTTTGTGGAACAAAAGGCTCACATAATGCATGAAAAGAAAGGAATGTATGATTGATTGGTTTTCAGTATGGATGCGTTTACTAGTGAAAACGGGGGACCTGTGGACCGGATTCATTTTATTCAGAAGATTTCATTCATAATAATGTGCCCTTTTACTTGTACAGTGTTTGATACATGCATCTACATGTATGAATATCGTCCGTGTCTTCATGGCCTCAATCCCTTTTGTAATGCAGAATGGAAATGTTGGTATTTATGATTAATTTAGTAATTTATATTGGATATGTAATTTGGAACTACGGCTGTTACTTATAACAGAAATGGTCTGTTATAGAAATTTCATTCTTGATAATAATTTTGATTAATACGAGGAGGCTCTTTTTCAATATTATCCATTGATTCTAGCCCTTCGTCATTTTGGCTTCTCTTTATTAGCTGATTATATCTATTACCCATATATATTCAAATTATCATTTTGTAGGTTCACTATGTTGCTAAGTGGAAGAATATTACTTTTATGACTAGCAGACAAGGAATGGGTGTTGGAGGAGGAACGGTATGATCAAGATAACGCCAGAAATTTTGCACCTCTTTTATATATTATCTTCAATCAGTCCAGCAATGTGTTTTTTTTTTGTCACTGCAGAAAGAGAAAGAGTATTTACTTATTGATTAATGAGATTCTTAAATTATTGCAGCCATATGGATTTGATGTCGGCCAATCTGAGAATGGAAATGTCCTCAAAGGGTTAGATTTAGGGGTGCAAGGAATGCGAGTAGGAGGCCAGGTGATGACAGAACGTAACACCAGATTTCTTCTCTATATCGTACAAATATGTCATTAAAAGCCAGACAATGTTAAAAAAACTCTCTGTATCAAGCCTCTTAGGCATTAGCAGGAAGTTTCATTGGAGCACTGATTAGGAGCTTGTAGGGACTAGCGAGCATCTGTATAGAAATTTTCCCAAGGTTTTGAGTTATAAATGTTTTGGAATATTTCCTCTGGCTTCACAGGTTCTATTTTCAATAACTACGATGCGTTTTGTGCATATAAACAGCAGATTTGCATTTCTCTCTAAATTTCTAGCCTCTAGACCTTTATATACAAGTTTTTGGAAGAAGTGGGTGAAAAATCCGGGTTCTTGTTATATTTGGTCTGCATCCATATTAATATATTTGAACGAAAGGAGAGCAGTAAATTAGTTGAGTTTTCTGCAGAGGTTGTTAATTGTTCCTCCCGAACTGGCCTACGGCAGCAAAGGAGTCCAAGAGATCCCTCCAAATGCAACAATAGAGGTAACTTGTTCGATCTTTTGCTGTGGTTCCTATCCGAAGGACGATAATGCAACTTTATTGCTGCAGATCACATTGTCTATAGTAATTAGTAATGTCTACTCATACAGCTGTCCAACTTGAACGATATATACCTGTTAAGAAACTCCTTCACTGCCCATAGGAATTCACTGCTTTCAATAAAGTCCCATAGTGTACACTCTGGAGAATGAGTCCTTAAGGAAGCTAGTTTTAGTTGGTTGGGTCTGTTTGCCTCTTCCATGATCCAAACTCCAAATATACTCATGCTTAATTTAAAGGGTGTACAATCCCTGTTACTAGCGTAGTTGAAAATCATTTTCTGATTTTAGTTTCAGATTTGTTCATGCCGTAGCTTAAGAGTTTCTACACATTAGTCAGTGAAGTTCTTAGTCTAGTGCCGTAATACTTTAATATGTATTGATCTTATTTCTACTATTTGATACTTTGTCCAAACTGCAGATAGATATTGAGCTCCTTTCCATCAAACAAAGCCCATTTGGGTACGTAATGGTGCTCGAAATGGAAATCTGTTTATTACCATCATAATAACTTGTGTGATTGATACTATTGGTTATGCATTGTGCAGGACTGCGGTAAAGATCGTTGAAGGCTAAGCTTTATTATATCTTGAGCAAGGCCCCGTTGGCTCGGCAATTTAATGTCAAACGAACATAATTTGACAGATTATGTCAGGAGGGGATTACCCCACTATCTCCAGGAACCTTCTACTTCGCCATCGTGTGTAAATTGACCTGGGAATTCTCACTTTTCTTTTCTGGAAAAGAACAAACAAAAAATAAAAAGGGCGAGAATGTGTAAACTGTCCTTGAGTAGGCTGATATTCCCGATTCGTTTGACTGGTATTTGCAAGGCGTTCTGAAAAGTTTTCATCCACAGTTGAATGTTAGACTTGCATTATCTTTAATCCCTTCTATCGGGGTGCCACAAGCATATGTTAAATATTTTTGTCTTTTTTTGTGGTTTCTGCTCCTTTTATTGAGAGCCCTTTAATGTTGTTTCCAAGTAAAGAGCGTGCTTCACATTATTTTGTCCATGTAGGACAAAACACCCTTCAAATATATGAAAAAATAATCAACGTATTGCTATTACTTGTTTCATTCTAATTGCTATTACTTGTTTCATTCTGAGACGCACAAACTTTAGTCAAAGCTGAACTTTTCCCCTCCTGCTTCATGGGATATATAGATGACACGTAAGTTTAAAGAACTAAAAGTGGAGCAATGGTAATTTAATTGTAAGAGATATTATCACTCATATTAAATATATTAATGTAAAAGCGCGTCATGTGAATCCTATGGCCTTGCCCTAGTTAATATTCCCCCCTTCTATGGCCAAACTAGCTCTACCTATATTTGACTGTTTGAAACTTTAAATGAAGGTTATTGAGGAAGAAACTGCTATTTTACTGTTAAATGATCATTCATACGTGGCAGAGTTAAAAGCTTCAAACTTCAAAGGCATCATATCAATATGGAAGTAGTGACAATAATGAGTACATCCCACTAGAAAGAGGCAAAATTCTAAGTGGGGTTCTGGTTGGGCATGGGTGGGGGAAAACAGAGATTGGAATTAGATGCCCCACCTTTTCTTGTGATAGAATGAATAAAGTAATCAACATTCCAAGTGAATCTGAGATTGGAAGAAGTGTTGCACTAGATAGACCAAAAAGGAAATTCAACTTTATTATAGTAGGAATGCATCTCTAAAGGCCATGCTTAGGATTATCTCAACCCATGAAACTCATATCCTGGCTTCCCCTCTTGAAGGGTTCGCCATTCTCTTTCTAAAGCATTGGATTGATGTTATTAATCTTCATTCCGTATGAACTGGGATTTGGCCTTATCTCCCCCCACAAAAAAACATCAATAACAGTAATGATACAGAATAACATCATTGGACAAAGCTCTATGAATAAATAGCCATATCAGAAAGAGTCTTTTTTTGCTTTTGATGGTCGTACGGAACACCTTAAAAGAGAGTATATGTGAGCCTCGTTTGAGAAATTCTGTGTCATCCCTTTAAAATTTAAATTAAGGAAGGTACCGGCACATGTAAATTTAGAGCATAGTCTCTATGTTTAGATTCCCTGCAACATAACGTGGCAAAATATGTCACAATACACGAGGGACCAGAACAGGAATAAGATTTCTGATGGTATAATCTTTGATAGGCGATGGATTAGACGAGTGGGAGAAAACAAAGTAAAAAAAAAAAGGACCACTTTAAAGTTTAATGAGTGGGATAAGTCCAAAGCAACTTCACTAGTCACCACAATGCATATACCATAACCTTGTTCGAGTGGGATACGCAATTATGGGCGATCACCAAAAGCTTTCCATTTTTTCTGATTATTATTTTTTAAAAAAAACCTTTCCATTGATGGTAATGACCGCACTGAAACTCACCACTCCAAAGAGATTGTGCACTCTAGGACCACATAAACTCCTGAATTATTCTTTACCCCCACCCTTCTTTTTCTCGTTATTTTTTACAGAGGGAAGGAAGGGAAATTAAAGAACTTGTAGAATTATTACTTAAGCATGACTATAAGCTGATGTCTAGTTATGTTAGGGACTGCAATAAAAAACATGCACACAATCAAAACATCAATTACCTTGTTTACTGTGACCACTCTGAAACTTGATTAAAAGCAAGGAACATAGGTGTTGATAAACTGGTTTGACACGAATAGTATGTTCAAATATTTCAGAACATCAAGAAGAAATAGTGGACTTACCATGTCCTCATATGGAGGCCCTGCATGAAATTTTATGATACTTGTCTCACCATCCTTCTGAACAGTGTATGTAGGTTGGAGACTTTGTCCTCTCTACACGGAACCTTTGCTATTGTTTATGGCATCATGTTCCTATAGGTGAAAAAAATAAGAAAATATGGATCTTGCATATTGACTTCGCAGTGCGAGGTCCACAATGTTGTTGTTGTAGCATTTTAATTTATTAAGCCTTGATGGGAAGTTTCTCCACTTTAATCCTATGCTGCTCGATTAGATTAAAGAAAGAAAGAAGCCTGAAAAACCGAAGTAGTAAATGGCGAAGCCTTTTCTGCGCGCAAATTCCCAATATAGAGAAAACAACTAGCAATGCCGCTCCTCTATCATTGTGAAGAGTATCAACTGGTCCCATAAATCACCAAAATTTTTCATGATATGCCATATGGATTCTTTAGCTAACTTTTTAATTTGCATTGCGCCCACTTTATTCCAATGTAGCTGCCCTTCTTATTTATCCCTCGTCCTTCCAATCTGTAACGTGTGATCAATTTAGTCATCCCCTTGTTCATGCAGAATGATCACTGAACCTAACATAAGTTCACTTTTCCAATTTAGCTATGTCCTTCTTCTTTTCCTTTTCATTAGTCATCATTGTACTTCTCAAAAGACTTGCCCAAACTGTGGCTCCTTACAAATTCCATACCCTTTAAGCACAGACCCTAGCTGTGGAGATCCATCCTATAGCCTTCACTGTGATCCCAAATCTAAAAAACTCTACTTCATCACCCTCAATGGAAGTTCTTATTCCGTTCTCAGAATTATGTCTTCGGTCCAACGCTTGGTGGTGCAGCCATCACCTTGGCTTTCTAGTTCATGTGTCACTCAAGATATGCCTGTAAGTGGTGGCCTCTGGTTAAACCAGTCACTTCCTTTCAGAATAACGTCATCCAACACAGTCTTCCTCTTTAACTGCTCGCCTCGCCTGTTAGTTTCTCCTCTCAATTGCACTTCTTCTAGTCTATGTCACCGTTACTTGGAGAGCTCAGGACATGTTGACAGCAAAAGAGCTCTTCAGTGTGTCAGTGGTCTTGGCCCCTGTTGCACCTTTGTTGCAGGTGGGATGCCTTCAGCATACAAGATTCGCCTTCACAGCTCTGGTTGTAAAGCATTCAGAAGCATCCTTCATTTAGATGCAGAGAAGCCTGCTTACGAGTGGGAGGAAGGTCTTGAAATTCAATGGGCTTCTCCTCCTGAACCTCTCTGCAGGACACAGCAAGATTGCTCTGGAGCTTCTGTCTGTTCCTCAGCTGAAAAAAAGGGCGTCTTTCGCTGTCTTTGTAAGGGAGAACACCGCTGGGAACCTATCTCTGCAACTTGCTTGAAGAACAAGAAAAAATCTAAATCACATGTCAGCTTAACAGTCTCGATTGTGGTTGTGACATTTTTTTGTCTAGCCACAGTTATGGCCATCATCTTAAGGAGGTCCTGGAAGCTCTCTAACGGGTCAAAGCAGGCCAAGACAATAGAAGATGTGATAAAGTCAAACTCTGGAGAGACTCCTGCTAGGATGTTCAAACTGAAGGAGGTAGTGAAAATGACAAATGGATTTTCTAAAGACAAAATTTTGGGGAACGGTGGCTTTGGGGAAGTCTACAGAGGTGAACTTCAAGATGGGACAGTTGTAGCTGTGAAGAAAGCTAGACTGGGGAACCTCAAAAGCACCCAGCAGATACTAAACGAGGTTGCAATTCTTTCTCAAGTCAATCACAAGAACCTAGTCAGACTCCTAGGTTGCTGTGTAGAATCTGAGCAGCCCCTTTTGATCTATGAGTACATCTCAAAAGGGACCCTCCATGACCATCTTCATGGCAGGTATTCCAATTTCCTAGACTGGAAAACGAGGCTGAAGGTTGCTTTT
>JANTPZ010015512.1:0-19923 GCA_025593235.1 Vachellia pachyceras | reverse complement strand
TGAGACTTCCAATCAAGCTTTTGTAGTATGTTGAATCAATTCTTCTTTCATCACTGTCTCTCTTCAACTTCAACTTTTCTTCAACAGGTGTTGAGATTGGCTTTGAATTTTCCATTTCGAATTTCTTCAAAATGTCTACAGCATACTTCTTTTGAGAAATGAAAATTCCATCAGCTTGCTGAATGACTTCAATGCCAAGAAAATAAGACATTAGGCCTAGATCTGTCATTTCAAAGCATTTAACCATGGCCTCCCTGAATTCTGCAATCATCTTTGCATTGTTGCCAGTAAAGATTAAATCATCAACATAAAGGCACATAATAAGAGTATCATCAGGTTTAACAGATTTGATATATAGAGTATGCTCAAATGGGCATCTACAAAAACCATTATGCAGAAAGTAAGAATCAATCTTCTTGTACCATGCTCTGGGTGCTTGTTTCAACCCATACAATGCTTTCTTCAGCTTGTAAACTTTATCTTCTTTGCCTTCAATTTTATATCCTGCAGGTTGTTCAACATACACTTCTTCTTCCAAAGTACCATTCAGAAAAGCAGACTTAACATCCATTTGATGAATTTTCCAATTATTTTGAGCTGATAGAGAGATAAGCATACTGATTTTATCTAATCTTGCTACAGGAGCAAATACCTCAAAATAATCAATACCTGGCTTCTGCTTGTATCCTTTTGCTACTAACCTTGCTTTGAAGCGATCAATTTCTTCATTGGGTTTGTACTTAATTTTGTATACCCACTTCACACCAATTGGCCTTTTATCTGTTGGTAAGTCTGTCAGTTCCCACGTGTGATTCTTTTCAATGGCATGCATTTCTTCATCCATTGCTTTTCTCCAACACCGATCATTTGCAGCTTCCTTAAAAGTCACTGGCTCACAATCTGCAAATAAAGCAAAATTGATAATTTCCTCATCAGATGGGTCATTGTCATTTCCCACGACATATTCCTCCAATCTGGCTGGTAATCTCCGTTGCCTTTGTGGTCTGCTTGATGATTCCCGCTCATCTGGTGTTGGATCTACATGTCCATTCTCCTCTTCATAATTTTCTGGAATTACTGCAGGTACCTTTTGGGCTTTGGAAGACCAATCCCACATTTTTTCTTCATCAAATGTCACATCCCGACTGATAATTATTTTCTTTGTCACTGGATTGTAGAGCCTGTATGCTTTTGAGTTAGTGCTATAACCAATGAAGATGCACTTTTCTCCTTTGTCATCAAGCTTCTTTCTAAGTTGATCAGGTATATGGGCAAATGCTATACACCTAAAAATTCTGAGATGTCAGATTGAAGGCTTCCTTCCACTCCAAGCTTCTTCTGGTGTTTTATCATGAACACTTTTTGTTGGACACCTGTTCAAAATATACACAGCAGTAGTGACGGCTTCTGCCCAAAATTCTTTAGGCAATTCTTTAGCCTTCAGCATGCATCTCACCATATCCATGATGGTCCTATTCTTCCTTTCTGCTACTCCATTTTGTTGAGGAGTGTATCTTGTTGTTAGTTGATGCTAAATTCCATGTTGGTCAAAGAAATTTGCACAGGCAAGGTACTCTTGGCCTCTGTCTATCCTTAGTGCTTTAATTCTGCAACCACTTTGTTTTTCTACAAATGCCTTAAATAACTTAAAAGCATCACAAGCTTCTGATTTCTGTTTCAAAAAATACACCCAGGCTTTTCTGCTAAAGTCATCAATAAAAGTAATGAAATACCTGCTACCACCATGCGATGGTATCTCAACCATGCATAAGTCTGAATGGACAAGCTCCAATGACTTTTTTGCTCTCCAAGACTTTCCAGTTGGAAAAGATCCTTTGTGCTTCTTTCCAATTTCACAAGTCTCACATACATCATTAGGAATATTTATAACAGGCAAACTAGATACATACTCTTTTCTAGATAAATAATTCAATCCAGAAAAGTGATAATGTCCAAAGCGCATATGCCATAACCAATCATCATTTGGTATAAATGAGCTCAAGCAGGATAATTCTGTGTGTCCAACTTTTAAAGGAAATAGACAATTAGGAGTCATTTTTACCTTAGCAATGAATCTCCCATTTTTGTCAATCAAAGTACAGTAGCCATCATAAATCTGCATGTTGTAGCCTTTTTCTGATAATTGACCCATGCTCAACAAGTTATTATGAAGACCAGGAGCATAGAAAACATCAGAGATGAAATTTTGAGAACCATCCTTCAGTCTGATAGCAATCCTGCCTTTCCCCAAAATCGGAATATTTGTATTATTTCCAAATTTCACTGTAGATTTTACAGTTTCATTTAGTGAAGAAAATAACTCCCTTTTCCCACACATGTGGTTGCTGCAGCCTGTATCTAGGTACCAAATATCTCCATCACCTGCAAAATTATCTGCTGCTAGAAGTAAAGTTTGTGGAGTATCATAACTTTCACCTGTATGTTGATATTGATTTTCTGCTATATTTTCCTGTTGTTTGAATCTACAATCTGCAGCTTTGTGCCCGAACTTTCCACAGTGGTAGCAGTTGAAATTTGTCCTTTCTTGGGAGTTGTTCCCTCTTCCTCTTCCATGGTTGGTAGATCTGAAATTGTGTCCACCTCTTCCTTGATTAAGTGGCCTGAAATTGTTGTTTCTCCATTGTTGATTATAATGACCTCTTCCTCTAAAATTGCCACGACCTCTACCTCTGAAATTTATATTTCCACCTTCACGAGTTCTACTATCTTCTTATCGGCTGGATTCTGCTACGTTGGTGAAATTCACCTGGCTCTTTAAGGCTTCTTCATTTGCTTTTTCAGTCTTCTCCAAGATTCTACTTACATGGCTTTCAATGCTTCCTTGCAATTCTGCAACTGTCATGGTGTCTGTGTCATGGGACTCAATTATTGTAGTCACCACATGATCAAACTTCATCGGTATAGTGCGTAGAATTTTCTCCACCACTTTGCCTTCAGGGATGTCTTCTCCATACACCCTCATCTTGTTGACAAGATTTGTTACCCGTGAAAAATATTGTTCCAAGGTTTCTGAACTGGACATTTCATACCTTTCATATTCTCGACGCATGGTTTGCAGTTTGGATTTCTGGGCTTTCTCTACTCCTTTGTATGATAGCTTCAAAATGTCCCACGCTTCTTTGGCTATTTTGGCATTTGATATTTTGCCAAAAATTGAATAATCTACACCTTGGTGAATTTGTGATAGCGCCAACTGGTCCTTCCTTTGAGCGGCATCATCATCTCCTTGTTGTAAGCCCGGTTCAATAAAGCTCCAAATATTGTGAGCTTTTAAATGGGTGGACATCAATAATGCCCAATAATGATAATCTAATTTCCCATCTAATTTAGGACCAGACTAAACAATATTGTAATTTGTGGCCATCTCTCTCTTTCAAAAATTCTTTTTTTGGTAAAGTGAGAACTCTCTTGTTCCTCACACACTCAATATTTTTCTCTCAAAAAAAAAATTTCTTAACACTAACTCTCTCACAAACTCACAAAACCAAGGCTAGATCTAACAAGCTCTGATACCAATTTGTTATCAAATGAGCATAAGGATTCTCCAACTCACTCACACTACGCTAACGAAGAAGGAGGAAGAGAGAGGAAGAGAAATGCTGAAAATCAGCTATGCTTTCTTTCCATTCGATGCAAATGAAAGATTACATGATATGGCCTTTTATAGGCCTATAATAATATATAATAGTAAACAACTTGCACTTGCCAGAATAGTTTTAACATATAAAGCATTATCTTGTAAGTTCCACTTGCCTTCTTTAGCTTATCCTCTTCAGCTTTGTCAGGAATAAAACGGTGCTGCTGCTGCCACCTTCATGAACCAATTAATTCATAGTACTTTCTCCTAAGGTAATAGAAACTTGCGGTGCAACTTGATTTCTCTCTGATGATGATGATGATGATGATGATGATGATGATGATGATGATGATGATGATGATGATGATGGGGCAATTAGAGCATATGATAATATAATTTATAATAAGCCAAAGAAGAAAGTGACAAGGGACTAAAAGCTCCATTTCCATATTAATGGAGTATAATGGACCCCATTGAGGAGCTAGCAAAGCTTTGGAATCGTCATGTTGTGTGGCTAATAGATGAGAATAATATTTTTTTAGCAGAAGCAGAGAGTAAGCAGAGAAAGAATATTATAATGAAGTTTGCTTTGGTACACTAAATATTTAGAGCTTAGAGTCTAATAATACGTAGATTTATCTCTTGTAAACAATCTTTTGAGATCAATAAATTTCTTCTTGATTTCCTTAACAGGAATATTTGAACGGAAAGTAGCTAGAGTTTATTTAGATAACATATGAGAGGTAGGATGAGGATTCGGAGATTGTTTAGATAATTATTCATCTTTTGATTTCACAATTGTTGATTTGTTCGATTTATATAACTGACCCCTTTTTTTTTGTGTTAAGTTAAAATTCCTGCAGGTTTTATTGTGATGTGAAAGTAGGGCTGTGAATATGGGTTGGATCCACCATCTAACCAGCTTTTTTTAAAATAATATATTTTATATTTTACACTTTTTTATTTCAATATTTTTACAAACAAAAAAGTAATATTAAATTCTATTTTCATGATAAATAATATCTAATACATTTTATTTTATAGTATAAAATATTTTATTTTTTTATATCAACTTTCTATAATACTATATTTAAAATTATAACAAAACATTAATACTTATATTTTTTAGAAAATTTAAAAAAATGTCATTATTAAAAATTTATTAGTAAGAAGAAAATCATGTGATTTATACAGTTTTATGGCAAAAAATGGGTAAATAAAGTTTATACATGCATGAATATTTTTTTTATAAACACAAGTTTGAACCAAAAGAACAATTGCATATGATTTTCACATTATTTGTCACAATTTCTAAAAGTATATATAAAAATGGATATCTCGTGTCCCGACTTTTGTTTGAGTCAACACGTCTTAATTAATTATTTAGATAATCACTTCTTCATTTGATGAGAAAAGACAGGTCAGAGTAAGGAGAAGCATTTACTACTTGCATCTAACAAAGCATACTTGAACTTTCAACTTAACATTGCTATCATCAGCTCATCTAACGAATTAATAAATCGCATGCATCAATTGGCAAATAATAATGATGATGATGAGTTGCATGCATCAAAATTAATTAGAAATTGACCATTGAAAAGATAGGGAGGAGCAAAGAGTAGAAAACACTCAATTTATTTCTTTTTACAAGACAAAATTTAGAAGATTTTGGCATCTCTATTCATAATTTTTTCTTACAAAATTTAATTAATATCCTTTTTAAAAAAATGCATTTGAAAATAAATGTGTGCAGGGAGAGAGGGAGTTAGGCATTAATGAATAAATTTATGATTTGGGGTGGGGGTTATTTGATAAGATATTTTTTTTTTGGTTATGTTTCATAACATATTTTTTTAGAGTGATTTTATTCTGCACTTATGTGCCAGCGCCTGTTGGGCCCATGTATTTACTAGCTAATCAAATTTTAAAAAAGAAAAAAGAAATTTCTTCTTCACTTATTCCTTGATGTGCCACAATTCTAAGCATAAAAAAGACACATGGATCTCACTTTTGACTGATTCAACCATATTTATGTAAGCAATATGAGAAGCTTCAATATTTTTATATATTTTAGTACCTAAACCTAGTATGCTATTATCATTATTGGCTTAATTGAGTTTAATTGGATAACTGATATGTAAAAGGACAATTATATCATTTTTAGGAGTTTTGAATTATTTTGACTCTTAGATGACTTGGCAAAAGGGACTTTAGTTTTTTTTTTGGTGCAATTTAAAGAAGAAGAAAAGAAAGAGAAAGCCCAAACCCCTAATCTCACATCATATGCACTTGGGCCCATTATTCCGTGCTTTTCTCATTATTCTTTTATGCGCCACTTCATTCCAAGGAGTTCATCACATATTGGGCCGCCAGATTCCATTCTTGAGACCACACGCCTGGGAGCTTCAATTAATCATCCAAAATTCCCTCCATTATCACATGCAAGGAAGACACCTCTCAACCCACAGCAAGCCACCACCTGATGTCAATTCATCCATTCAATTTTTCGGCCTTGAGGGTTATCGTGCTTGTTCTTTTCCTAGAGAGGCGCTGCACATTATTCGATTATTCACACTTCGGACGCTGAAGACCTAAGGCGCCACCCATCAATTAATCCATTCCTTCGTTCAAACACGACGCCGCGCACCAAGCCCCAAGACAGTCGACCACCATCTCCTCTACTTTTCCATTTTTGTTCGCTGCACGCCTCCACCCTTTGGATCATCCATTTTTCATTCATTCATCCATAGCTTCAGCCGTCGCAGAAGGGACCTCACGCCATGGAAGTTCAACTATCTAGGGGAGTTGGCTCTTTAGTTAGATTTGTTGTCCAACAGTGATGATGATACTAACCGGAGTTTTTGAACAATTAGAGGAGTTTTTCTAATTTTAATTTCACTTTATAATCTCTATATATGTAGGTTGTAAGAGGATTTATATGTATGAAACCGGATTATGATTTGTGTTAGATTGGCATTTCGGATTGTGAGTGGATTATAACACTTTTGTTATTCAATTGCTTTCTTTTATTCTCTTGAAATCAATTAATTTACTAGGTTTCTAGGAATTAATTGAGGTAAAGAAGATCTTTTATAAATCTAATATGAGCTAAGCACTAAGATATTTCTAATTGATTAATTGAGTCTAGATTTATATAATTATATTAAAAAGTTAGAAATATTGATTAGCAAGCTAAGGTTTCTTGCTAGTTCTTGTGATTAATTAAAAGAAGTATTTAATATTAAAATTGGGTAAGGAAGATTAGTTGATTCAATCACTTAAAACATTCATTTTATATAATTTAAATACATTTCTTTAATTTAATTAGATAGTAAAAACCCACTTAATACTTCTTGATTAATTTGTTATTTACACTAGATCACTTAGTAATTAAATATAGGCTCCACGTAGAGATTGAGCTAGGTTAGTTATCATATATTGCATTTAGCTTAGTTTTTATTTGGAAGCCCCACAACATGGCTTATCACAATCATTCCTCTCCTCGTGTGTGTGTGTGTGTGTGTGGGGTTGATAAGAAACGACAGGTTGTGTTGGCGATATTGGTGGGAATGGTTCTCTGAAGAGTACAAGAAAAAGAGATGAAGAAGATGGAAAGGAAAGTTGTGCACAGTGTCTTCAAGGCGTGGGCAACATTTTCCTTTAGGTTTAATTCACCCCCACCTATTCCTATATTATAGGGTGCAAGTTGGGTTAACCGGTGAATTTCCTGCAGGATACAATAGAGACCCTTGAGTATTGATTGCACTCCCTACACTCAAGCCAAGACAACAAAGGCTTTTACAAAGTGATAGTTTGTCTTTTTCTAAGTGTGCACTCAAAGAAAAAGGCAATGAGTTTGATATTGTTGCGAAGAAAAATTGTGTGTCCAAATGGGGGATGGGGTGGGTATTTATAGAGGATGGAGAGAAGTATTGAAGTGGCATCTTTTAGAAACAATGTCTCTTCAATTAAGAGTCACAAGCATACCACTTCAAGAAGTCACAACCATATGACTTTTCAATGAAAAGTTGCACTTTTATGGTATATAGGGATATATGACTTTAGAATTACAACCCCCTACACACCCCTTCAAAATAAACTAATTAATTTATAAATTAATTAATTCATAAGGTCACAACTTTATAAAAATCACATCTCTTCCTTTGAAAAATTACATCTTTTCATTTTTTAAAAATACTCCGACAATCCCCTACCATTTTTTAAAAATGATCAAAACTCTTATCACTTCGGAAATCTCATGTTGTCAGTAAAAGTATCTCGAGGATTTGAACCTTTACCTAAGTAAGACATGGTTTCACCCATCCAAAATAATATGGTAGACTAAGCTTTGAACCGATTATCCAATGTGAATAGGTGTGCGTGAATTACGCATAGGATCTCGGGCCCTTGTTTACCACTTTAAACGACATTTTTATGGCCTTGTGCCCATATCCTTTTCATGAGAGCTTTCAGAGTCAAGCCCTTAAACTCTTAGAAGCGACCTCACTTTACTCTCTTTTAGGTAGACTCCGTCAAGAGCATCACCATGTTAAATGCTCCAGCAAATATATGCTTACAGGTCCATTAAGAGCTAAATTAATGCTCAACCTTTCCCCTTTCAAACCCATGGTTACCAAGTACTTTTTAACCTTGGGATGTATAGAAATGTCAAGTACTTGCAATCATTCTGATAGCGTACTTTCACCATTAAACTCAAGACTTGATATGATGGTCAAGTGTGAGTTGGGTTTCCGCTGTTGATGATATAGATTTACAGGGCTTTAAACCCATCCCCTTTGATGTTTTTAACACCATATCTCTTGTTAGACCTTTCGTCAAAGGATCTGCAAGATTTAATTCAAACTTTATATAACTTATGGAGATTACTCCATCTAAAATCAAATCATTCACATAGTTATGTCTCATTCCGATATGTCGCGACTTTCCATTAAAACTTGGCTATAAACCCTTGCAAAACAAACTGATGATCACAGTAGATAGATCTTGATGCCAATTTTATATTAGAGTTAAACAATGAACAACATGATAACCAAAACTATTAACATGTTAATAAATCATGACTCATTTTCTATTATCAAATTTATCACAACCAATATGAAATATTAAATTTATCTTTGTCCTTCCCTCCTTTTTCTTGAGGTTTTAAGAAACTGTCCTTCCGCTTCTTTGTATTCCTTCTCATGAGCATTGGTCATTTTTGTATAATTCCTTTTATACTTCTCTTCTAAGTGAAGATAATTCCCCAATTAACTCAAGAGACACATGGTTTTAAATATTCTTTTTAAAACCTTTCCATGACGAAGAAGTTTGTATTTGATTGATGAGACAGCAATTTATTCATCAAGATGCATGTCAAGTTCTTTGATATTATTCAAATCATATTCACTCCATGCATCTAACCCATGATAAATTTTCAACAATCAGTCCAATCGAAATATACTACAATATGATAATTATCCATTCATCTAATCAACCATAGAATATTTTATGATAATTATCAATTTATTAATTTCAAAATCTATTATGCTTATAATTGATTTTCTTATCGTGATTACATTTTCATGATTCCACAAATAAAAATATCACATAATTTAAGATAGATAATTGCATCACACCATAATCTAAATCATATTCACCAGAGACAATCAAACTTTAATTCTAAATTGAATATGGTGCCAAGTCCTTCGTCTTTTTTATGTATTAATAAAATATTTGACTATATGCCAACCAACATGTATAATTTTCAGCAAATAATCAAACTGTTCAACAAAGGCTATCAGAATGAGAAATAAGAGGGAACCTGACGAGAGAGAAGGCCATGAAAAATGAATCCTCCAGAAACATATTCAGTTGCATGTCCATTACTAATACGAATCAAATCATATGATCGACTTCAACCATCGCAAATTATGATTCCACAAAGGCAAACAACTCCATCCTCTCTTGCCAATTTTTATATCCTTTTGCACTTGGAACGCTTGTCACAATCGCTCCTTCCTTCAACGCCTTTACTGATATTATTCGTGGGCCTATGATCCTTTCTTGCCTTCAAGGGTTCTGCATATTACACACAATGGCATCTCATGACAGCAGACATATGCCTGCATTATTAAGACATGGCGTTTCATCGGTAATCAAAATGGAGGCGATTCCAGCAAGGGATGGAGACAACACCATTGGAGAAAGCAAACACAATTTTCCTCACGTGCGTCTCATGTTCCAATCCTTTAATTCTCTGTGGAACCACTGTCTCTCCTTGGCGGAACTGTATATATATTTATATATACTCATATACCTTTGTCATCTGGAGGAGTTTATGGACCATCATTTCTCCCTCCTTTTCCACAGTCTCTCTTTTGCCCTCGAACTCATCCCAATACCTTGTCCTCTTTCAAAAGTAATAAATTATCATGATCGATTCTTATCTCTTGGATCATAACACCATTCCTGCTTTACTATTCACATGCAGTTTTTTTTTTAATAACAGCCAAACATATCAATTTGGAATGACAGATACGGTGGGACCAAAAGCAAACATATCAAAACAGAATGACTTTCCAGCATGTTGGAGAGTTTTACCGTTTGGCATGCATTTTAAAGCATGAGTTAGATTTTTAATAGGAGGTTACAAACTTTTGAAACCACATTTGTTAACGATTAATGTATTTAAAATCTCTAGCCTTCAACTTAACATATAGATACTGATGACCCAGATTCAAACAAGTGAATAAATTCCACAACTGAAACATGAAATAAAAAGAGAGATATTGTAATTAAAACTTATCTGTCTCTTTTATCATGACCAAATGAATTTCAAGATGACTTCTTTGTAAAGTTCCTCGATCAAACCATCCATTTTCCTGACAAGCAAATTGGTGTCATCTCAACATTTGCATCTTCCATATTTCTTCAACTTAAAGTTTACAATCATCATGTCTTCAAAGAAGCCATTTGTATTCACGAAATTAAGCCTAAAGATTGTTGGCGATATTGGTGGGAATGGTTCTCTGAAGAGTACAAGAAAAAGAGATGAAGAAGATGGAAAGGAAAGTTGTGCACAGTGTCTTCAAGACGTGGGCAACACTTTCCTTTAGGCTTAATTTATCCCCACCTATTCCTATATTATAGGGTGCAAGTTGGGTTAACCGGTGAATTTTCTGCAGGATACAATAGAGACCCTTGAGTATGGATTGCACTCCCTACACTCAAGCCAAGACAACAAAGGCTTTTACAAAGTGATAGTTTATCTTTTTTTAAGTGTGCACTCAAAGAAAAAGGCAATGAGTTTGATATTGTTGTAAAGAAAAATTGTGTGTCCAAATGGGGGATGGGGTGGGTATTTATAGAGGATGGAGAGATGTCTTGAAGTGACATCTTTTAGAAACAATGTCTCTTCAATTAAGAGTCACAAGCATACCACTTCAAGAAGTCACAACCATATGACTTTTCAATGAAAAGTTGCACCTTTATGGTATGTAGGGATACATGACTTTAGAATTACAACCCCCTACACACCCCTTCAAAATAAACTAATTAATTTATAAATTAATTAATTCATAAGGACACAACTTTATAAAAATCACATCTCTTCCTTTAAAAAATTACATCTTTTCATTTTTGAAAAATACTCCAACAGGTTGGACAGATGAGAGTACCATGGAGTATCAATGAAGTAGCATTGTTGAACTTTCAACTATATATGCACTTGCTAATCACGTAATTCCATAAACTTTATTAAAGATATTTGGTGCTTTATTATATTCACGTCACGCACAAGAATGTGACTATGAAAAATGCAGATAAATCTTGTCATTATACCCCCTCAATATTAAATATAAGCTATATAATAATTGAATGGTTTACTTTGATGATAAATATAAGACTTAAATTCGCTTTATTTCTTAAATTTATATTTTTATAAACTATTAAAAAGGAATTTGTTTCAATGCAAATAATTGATGGGTAATTTTACAGAATACATTCCAACACACATCTCTTACTCGTTGTTTTTGGTAATATTGTATTCCTTTTAGTCCTTAACAATGGATATAAGATCCATTAGATAGTTCAGTTGGACCGGAAGGCTAGGTTATGATAGGAAAAGTGGAATAAACCATCTATTACATATATAAAGGGTACCATGTACTGATGCATTATATGTAATGCCAGATGGCACAAAATGCAGGCGATGCAATGCAAGAGGTGGAACAACAAAACGCAAGCGACCCAAATATGGAACGTCTCTATGCGGCAGCGTGTCTTGGGGATCAACAAACTTTGGGGCTCTTGTTACAGTCACCAGACGGAACAATATCCTGAAACCCCCTTACACATATCGGCAGTCCTAAACTACGTTCGATTCACGCAAGATATTCTCGATCACAAGGGTGAGCTCGCCATTGGAGAGGATTCTTGTGGAAGAGCAGCCCTCTAATTGGCTTCTGCAGAGGGCAACTTGGAGACTGTACAGAGACTACTAGAGATTAACGATGAGGCATGCTTGAAGCCTGATGATGGAGAAGGAAGAGTAATTCCTCTGCACTATGCGGCTATGAGAGGAAGAACGAAGATTGTGCAAGAGTTGGTCAAAGCCAAGGCTCAATCTCTTCAATATGGCAAAACCGTTTTTCACTTGGGTGTCACTTACAACCGTTTAAACACCCTCCAAGCTTTGGTCAAATTGGACTATGCACTGCTAATATTACTGCACGCAACCCTCCGGGTTCTTCCATCTTTACGATCCCTGATCGAGCTGGCAACACTATTCTCCATCTAGCTGTGAAGTTTAAGCGAGTAAGGGTACATAATACTTTATTCTTCTCTCTTTTTTCCCTTAAAAAACTAGCTTACCTGCAGTATTTGTTGTTATTATGTTAGGATGGCTTGAAACTTATTAATTGAATTACAATTCAGAACCTACACTCTATCACTCTTATGTTTTGAACTAGGTGGTATCTAATGGCTATGGCTTGTGTACAAACTTCATTTAACAGTGAGAGACTTGGAGTAATGTTTTAATTAAAAGTGACGTTTATTATATCTTTTACGTATAATTATCTTTTTCAAAGACTTGTTATGTGTGTTGTTATTTCACTTTATCTTGTTGTGAAGACATATAAATGTTTTGATTTGGCAACTTTATCTTGTTGTGAAGAAACATAAATGTTTTGATTTGACAAATGTATATTCTCTTGATCCTCTAGTTTTATAAAAAAAATTTATTTTGATGCCTTAATTTTATAAAGTTTCGTTTTAGTCCTCTAATTTTACTAATCCTAGTCCTAAATGATGATTTTTTGTGTGAATCAACATTTATGAATATTTCATCAACATTCAGAATTTTAGCATCAGCATTTTGCCCCTTTTCGTACTCTTGTTGGAGTTTGAGTGAACACTGTATGGTAACATATACAACAATTGGCTAGTTCTGACATTAACAAAAACATGATTATTCACGAACACAATGCATTTACGAATCGCAATTGATGCGAATGTACCTTGCTAACATGTTTTGTGTATTTAGGCTGTAAGTTATCTGCATCAATTCCAGAATTAAGACAATTAAAAAGGAAGCAGAACAGGGAAGGCCTTACAGCCGAGGATATCTTCGAACGTAGTCCAAAGGACAGGAGAATCGATAAAATAAAACTCAGGTAGAGAACAACATGGAAGAATCTGAAACATCAATGAATATTGGTCTTAGGAATTGTTCTCAGAGAGGGAATCTGAGTGCAGCATCTATTTTCATCGCAACTATAACCTTTCAAGCTTTAATTAATCCTCCATCAGACTTCATTCAATGAAACTTATCATCATCATCATCTCAAGGAAATAATCATAACATCAACGTATCACCATCTCAGTATCATGACCATATCAACTTATCACCATCAACTCAGTATGATCCTGGTGAAGCACTCTCATCGTTTCAGTCATATGCAAAATGCATTAGTATCGTGCTTGAGTCGCACAACAGTACAACAGTATCGTGCTTTTGTGAGGCAAATATGTACAACAGTATCGTGCTTGAGTTGTTTTTGTTAAGTTTATATGTGTGTGTGTATTCTTCTTGTTGTGTTGTTGGATACGATAATAAAATTTAAGGTTAAGGTACAATTTCAATGACAAAATTTTTTACAGAATTAATGTTTGAATGGTGTAAATGGAGAAATTTTAATACTTATGTTAACAGGCCAAAACGTCTGTTACTTTTATATTGTAGGTCCCATGCTCATATAAATCTGTAAGACTCCATCGCCATTTCCCCCGTCCAAATGAGTGCTTACAAAGAATGTCTCAACAATTTCAAACAAAATTTCATAGGATTAGACAAGCAACAATTTTTCTTTAGGAAAATAAATAAACTAGGTTCATCAATTCTAAAGTTTTGAAGGCAATAATATCCAGAATACTGTCATACACAGAGAGCCCATATTTTATATCAAACTAAAGATATACTAAAAAAAGAAGGAAAACCTTCATCAAAAAAAAAGAAGAAGAAGAAGGAAAACTACAGAGAGAAGCCCTATCTATTACTCGATTATTCGAAGCTGCTGGGTACTCGTAGAAGTAGCACCATCATCAAATTCAAGGGCAGTTATAGTCGCACTTTAGCAACGTTGTGGAAGTTTTAATTAGCTCTGTCCCGCCACCGAACCTGAAGATGATATATCCTCGCGCTGCCACCATCACATGTTTTGGCGTCAGCATACCTGATGATGAAGACTGAAGAATCAAAGGAAGGAAGGAGGAGGAAGTGTGGGGCCCACAAAAAAATAAAAAGAAAATAAAAACAATAAAATAAAAGAGTGGGACCCCACAGCACATGCCAAAAGGAGAGGAGAGTGGGACCCATAGCGAAAGAGTAACAGAAGTAGCATCAGCCTAGTAACGGGAGTGTTAAAATTACTTCCTCTTAAATATATTTCATTTATTTTTCATCCTTTAAAACTTAATCATGTAAGATGCTGGTGATGAAAAACTTTATTGTTAAAATTTCACATTAACCATAAAGTTTATAGAAGATTATTGTTTAATGTCCACTTCTCTTGTTTCAACAGCTATTGTGCATGAGTTTGATCAAAAAGCCACACAGAAGCATTTTTTTTAGTGACATCCATTATTTTAAAGTATTTTATGGTTCATTAAATATTTAAAAATATTTTTTCAGGTGTGTCCAGCGTTATTCAATATCCTAAAATATCCTAAAAGTAATTAGATTCAAGAAAAAGTGGTATATGTTTTTATTAGAATCCCCTGGACCCTATGTCCTTTAGGATTCTGCATTAATATAGAGATAATAAAAATTCACGCGCTTTGACCTAGTAAACTACACGCCTAAGGCCTTATCTATAAACGCAATCTTTTAAATAAAAATTTTATTACAGAGTACAAACTCAAAACAGAGTAATATTACTCGAAGAGAAATGTAGCCCTAGTATAACATCATTCAACCAATTATTATCCTAAAAGCAACAAGTGAACAGTTTTTTGATTGCTCTGACACATTTCTTCACTATCCAAATTATAAGGCGCAGAGTGATTAACACTAGAATCACCACAAGCAATCCAGCCCAGGCAACGAATGAAGCTGAAAAGGTGATCGAAACAGCTTTATTTTCCCAAAGATGATCTGGCATTACCATTCGAAGGGCACTAAAGTAGGCAAGGGCTAGGGTTGTGAGAGTGATACACATGCCTATAGATAGAAGCCATATCAGAGCCTTGTTCTTCACAGGAACCCCACTTACGAGCAAGAGGGTCACACTAAGCGATGAGATGAAAGAGATGGTATTGCAAATTATGTACCGCAGAAACAGACTTTGTGAACGAAATGATGAGACTGCTTCACCAGGACAATAGGACTCGCTGTTATTAAGGATGGTGCAATTTAGTGCTTCATTGGTTGAGCCTTGAGATAAACCTTGTTGGATGAAGCCACCGGGTGGGTTCACTAATGATTGAAATGTGATGGTGGCTATAACAGTTGACACTAAACTCAGATTGCCTCTCATTTCTTCTACCCAGTCACCTTTGTGTCTGAACCAACCTCCAATCCATTTCAGAATCCTTATCAAACAGCTTCTCTTCGTCATCTTCTTTCGAATTCGAGGTCTTGCAACTGGCGGTGATGACAGTGAATTGTGAGTGTGGATTCCGTTCGTTTCATCAGTTCTGATATCGGAATGTTCCATCAGCATGACTTGTATTTCTAGGCTTTTGAAATCTTTTGGACTACGTTTAAGCATGTCATAGGCACTAAGTCCCATCTCGTTCTTCAAGCCTGCCATTTCTATTACTTCTGGGATTGATAGCAGGTAACTTACAGTCTGAAATAATAAACATTCATATTAGTATAATATTGTAGAGGTGTCATATGATTTCAGGGAAACAAATTAGACCGGATATTTTAAAAATGTTTTCTCATGTTCATTTGACAAGAAAAACTTAGAAGACGATGCACATAAATTAGACATATCTCTGTTGATATAGTTCGTTTGAAAAAAATATATAAAAGGAGAAGAATAGATAAATTTCTGGCCAATCGCCGAAACCCATCAACCGTTCCCAAGTCAAAGCTTTGCAATAAATTTTTGACCCGAAGTTTGTTTGACCTTTCCTTCATCGATGAATAGTTGACGGGTATGCAATCTTACTATTCTTTACTTTTTTTTTTTTTCAACCGAACCATATATCCTTTCCAGCTGAGTTAGTGAGTTGGCGATTCTAAGGAACCCCAAATTTCTTTGATCTTTCCTTCATCGACGCCATTATCCATATTCTGACCTGGCGGTTAATTAATGGCTTTGCCGGTTATTTAACTATATATTGTGAAAAATAAGCAAACTAGACAGAGGGACTAAATTAAAAACTCCTGAAGATTATAATCTACCTTTTTAGTTCAATGTTTCGCATAATATTGCCAATACATTGTATAGGCAAACTAGTTAGCTATTGGGCAAAATACGTATTTTTTAATTCAATTTGTTTATTCCCAGGCCAGTCTGTAAAATTTCGTCTTGTGAACTGCATCTCTCATGCTCAATAAGACAACAAAATCACACAAATACTCCAGATTTATCGTTTCAGCCAATAATCACATAAACTATAACCCTCTCATGTAAAAAGAGAACTATACATAAATGCATGCATACATATGTACTAGTGTGTATATATAGAAGGAAGAATATCAATCATACCTCAACTTGCTTGGACGAGACTGCTAGATGGAAAACGGTGTTGCCCACTGCATCAGAACTTGTCAAGTTGAGATGCTTCCCAGAAATGTCAAGTTCCAATTCCACCAGACCTTTAAGAGTCTTCAAATGATTGTACATCACACACAAGTGAAAAACTGTGTTCCCGTTATCAACTAGAAAGTTCAGGGACTCAGGCTTCGCTTTCACCAACTCTCTCACAATCTCTGTTCTCCCTCTCATAACTGCATAGTGCAAAGGAAGTGTGCCCTCTTCATTAGGAAACAGGCAAGGCTTGTTGTTAACCTTAAGCAGTTCCTTTACGATGTCGATGTGTCCTTCTGCAGAAGCCAAGTGGAGGGGTGTGTTTTGGGAAGAGTCAACCTCAATGGCTAATTTGGGATTACATGAAAGAAGGGCCTTTGTGAATTCAAGATGGCCAAGCAAAGCTGATATGTGTAAAGGAGTTTCGCTGAAGCCACTTTGTGAGATCTTGTGGAGGATTAATGGTTCTTGTTGTAAAAGCGAGTTCAAAGTTGATGCAGATCCTCTTCGTGATGCTTCATAAAGAAGGCTCAATCTCTCCTCTTCGCCTTGAGAAGTTCCCATTTTGATTATAGTCTAGCTTTCGTGAATGCCAAAAGGTTTGGGTATGGTTTTTAATATAAACATCTTTTAGAAAGAATCTGTAAAGTATGCTGCTTTGGATTGCTTCATGTTCTAATCGTTGATTATATTATTCCAATTAGGTGTGTGGTTGAAAATATATTAGTCTTTAGGCTAGAGAATATTAATAGATGGCATAGCTCAACGAACAGGGATATTCTTTATGCCATCAATATATTTATATTTCGTCATCTTTTATTAAAGAAAATATTCACTGAGTTCTTATTTGGTGAAAGATGGAAATGTATATGTATTTGGCTAATAAACTAAACCATAAATGGGATATATGTCGTCGGGCCAAAAAAGTGATGCATGTTGCAATTTTTCAAGAATGGCATCTTAAGCATTTTCTATTTTTTTTGTAATTCATAATGTGAAAGCATCGTCAACAACTCATTGTCAAAGTAATATCACACGATATGAACAATACATTAATACTTTATGAGCAAGACTATTTGGATATATTGTTTTCTAATACACTAATAATATTCTCTTCACTCAATTAACTAATTCAATCAGAAGACGCACCTGGGGGTGTATTTCTTTAGGGCAGATCTAACCAATTCAACCTTCGTTAATTAATTCAATCAGAAGACATACCTGTGGGTGTATTTCTTTAGGGCAGGTCTGACCAATTCAACCTTCGTTAATTAATTCAATCAGAAGACATACCTGTGGGTGTATTTCTTTAGGGCAGGCCTGACGAATTCAAACTTCGTTTTTTTTTTAAAAAAAAAAATTGGTAGAAGAGAAAAAACATTAGAAGTGGTAAAGTTTCACTTACATCATACGCGTCTTTATTGAACTATAACGCGATGGAAATTAAATAAAAGTATCCAAATGACAGCCTAATTTTTAATATATATATATATATATATATATAATGGAGTTATATATTATCCAGTAGTTGCCATAAATGACAAATATAATTTAGCTAATAGCTTAATTGTATACAGAGAGTTGACTTGTGACTGATAAGGACCTATGGATAAAGTTCATAATTTTTAATGAAATTTCCAGTAATTTAAGGTTCGTTTGAATATTAAATTACATTATTAATTAACATATCACTTACAACCCGCCCGTATTAAAAAATAAAACAGATGCATAAGTTAGAAATGCTATAATTGATATCATTTTTGAAATTCTTAGTGAGATTTTGTTTAGTACCACTTAATATTTATTATTTTATATCAAATCGTCGACTGATACATAGAAATCTTGGAATACAAGGTAATAATCAACTTTGATTATTATAATCATTAAGTCCATTAAAAATATACTTGATCTAATACTAAACATGTTTAGTACTTCGATTGTTTCCTAAGATTTATACTTAATTAGATTAATCTATATACAATTAATTAGTTATAATGTTCTCCTCTATTTGATAGCCAACATCCATTTCCAAGATTATGAATATAAGAAGTTGTACTCCACTCATATCAATGAAAACCTCAAGCACACAAAGGTATATAGGAACAATATTTTTGTTATAGAATATGACGTATGGTGTGGATGTCCTTATGACTTATGGGATTCCACTTTATGAAAATTATGTTATTTAAGCTCCCTATTAAATATTTTTAAGTGAGGGTTCTCTGTAATCCCCAATTATACCATTAAGTTGTTTAATGTCATTGTAACTTCTTAGGTCTGTGTCAATGCCTTGAACCCTATAAATAGAGACAATGTACTAAGCATTTATACATCAAAATGGTTAATAAGAATATGCACTTTTTTCATTCTCAATTTCTTTTGTAACACGTTATCAGCATGAAAGTTTTTACAAAAGGTATGCTTATCTCATATCTTAACAATTTCATCTACTTTGTTTTATTGTATTATTTTTTCTTGATCAGTCTGGGATTATTTAATAACACTACTACAAAAAGTACCTTTTACGCCCTATTTTTAAACCAATAGGCGCCCTTTCTTGGGGGTGTATATGTGAGGGAAGTAGAAAGTTAGAGCTTACGGCACCCTTTTTGTTTAAGGCGCCGTAGAATGGACCTACGGCGCCCTACATTGTAATGTTGGGCACCGTAGGTGGAGCTACGGTGCCCTACTTTGTAATGTAGGGCGCCGTAGCTCAATCTACGACGCCCTTTTTTTCAATGTAGGGCACCGTAGCTCTCACCTACAGCGCCCTACATTCTAATGTAGGTAGGGCTGAGCAAACAACCCAGAACCCGGTGGACCCGCCCGGCCCCGGTGTGCAATTTGCCCGTTCGGGCCTGCCCGAAAAGCAGCCCGTAACGGGCGGGCTTAAATGGGCGGGCTGGAAGCTTAAACGGGACGGGGCACGGGCAAGGCCTCGGGCTGCCCGTGCCAGCCCGTTTATTTTTTTATATTTTTTATGTATTTGTTTTTTATATAAAATATTTTATCTCATTTCACATCATGGAGTTTGCTCTTGGTCCAGTGGTTAAATAGCTTGTA
>JANTPZ010015511.1:0-25631 GCA_025593235.1 Vachellia pachyceras | reverse complement strand
CAATTAATATAGACATCTTACCCTCTCTATGTTTAATGAAGAGGGTGTGGTCAGATTGACATTGAGAGTAGCCATACCTCTTAAGAGATTGGGTAAATTGTTCAAATCATGCCCTTGGTGATTGTTTGAGTCCATACAATGACCTTTTAAGTCTGCAAACTTTTCCTTCATTGTCATTTGTTTTAAAACCAGGGGGAATCTCCATATACACTTCTTCTACTAGATCCCCATTTAAGAAGGCATTTTTTACATCTAGTTGATGTAATGCCCAGTCAAGGTTTGTTGCCAAGGAAAGGAGCACCTTGATAGTGTTAAATTTGGCAACTGATGCAAATGTCTTTTAATAGTCAATACCATAGATTTGAGTGAAACCTCTGGCTACAAGTCTCGCTTTATGCTTGTTAAGGCTCCCATCCGGATTGTATTTGTTTGTGAGAAACCATTTACATCCGACTGTATTTTTGCCCTTTGGAAGCTTTGTTAATTCCCAAGTTTTGTTTTTCTTGAGTGCTTCTATCTCCTCATAAACTGCTTTTCTCCAAGCTGGAATTTTTAGTGCCTCATGAACATCTCTCGGAATTTTTTCTACTGACACTCTAGCTGTAAAGACTTTCATACTAGGAGTCAACCTATCACATGAGATAAAGTTACCAATAGGATGTTTAGTACAAGATCTTACCCCTTTCCTTAATGCTATTGGCCACAATGATCATCTATTTGTGGATTTGAGGAAGAGATGGATGATTGGTTTGATGTGAGTTGCTGGACTTCTCTTGAAGGTTGATTTGTCATCCTTTGTGATTGACGTTCAGTAGTTGTTTCTACCGGTTCAGTATTCTGAACATTACATACGTGATCCTCATTCAGACCCACCTCTTGGGAAGAAGTTTCAGGTGGTTCAAAAATAGTTGCAGGTTGGTCTGAGGTGTTGTCTAACTCGGCTAGGGGTTGAAAATAAGAGTGTTGAGACATATTCACAGTAGTACTTGATATGAAGTCAAAAATAGGCCATTCATAACTAGCACTCTCCCCCTGAATGGGCAATTTTTGGTAATAAGGAAGCTGTTCAGCAAAAGAAACATCAGAAGACACATAATACTTCCTAGTAGGTGGATGATAGCAACGATAACCTTTTTGTGTGAGAATAGCCAACAAAGATGCACTTAAGTGCTCGGGCGTCCAATTTGGAGGTTGGTGTGGCATGAACATACATTGTACAACCAAAGATTTTAAAGGGAAGAGAATGGGTGAAAATGGTTGAAGGAAGAGCTTCAAGAAACCTGTGAGGAGTTTGAAATTGAAGAGTTTTGGAGGGTAATATATTGATAAAGTAAGTAGAGGTTAAAACAGCATCACCCCAAAAATGATTAAGAGCATTCGAGGCCAACAAAAGGGAGTGAGTCATATTAAGATGTCTATTTTTCTCTCAGAGATCCCATTTTGTTGAGGGGTAGGGGGGCAAGAACTTTGGTGATGGATACCATGAAGGGTAAGGAAATCTTTCATTGTGGAGTTGAAATATTCTCTACCATTATCAGTACGTAGAACCTTTATTTTGGTTTGGAATTGAGTGTCAACAAAGGCATGAAAGCTTTTAAAAACAATAGGAACCTCCGATTTTTCCTTGAGAAGATAGACACAAGTCAAATGGGTATGATCATCAATAAATGTTACGAACCATCGAGACCCATTGGTACTAGGAATTTTGGAGGGCCCCTAAACATCACTATGAATAAGTTGAAAAGGCTTACTTGGTTTATAAGATTTAGAGGGATAATTGTGGTGTGTGTGTTTAGCAAGAGAACATGTGTCACAGTGAAAGGAGGATAGGTCTTTATTTGAAAATTGAAGATATAATTTTTTTGAAATACTCAAGACTAGGATGTCCAGAACAAGAATGCAACAAACTAATTTTATTCAAAATAGAATTTGAAAGAAAACAACTAGGTAAACTAGTCATAGAAACATTGGATGCTGCAGCTTCATTTTTGAAGAAGTAGAGGTCTCTAACTTTATCACAAAAACCAATCATCCCCCCATTTCTCGTATCTTGAAAGACACCATCAGAAGATCGGAAATTAGCATGGCAAGCATTTTGGGGGGGTCAATTTTCCCACAAAGATCAGATTGCATGTGAGTTTAGGCACATATAACACATTGAGAGTAATATTATCAGAGAGGAAAATAGTCCCAAGGTGAGTCACATTCACATGGGAAGCGTCAGCCACCTTCACAACCCAACGTTCAGGGCATGGTCGACTCTCATGGAGCAAAGATATGTCACCAGTCATATGATCAGTAGCCCCAGAATTTGCTATCCATCGATTAGAAATACAACTTGTGGAAGAACACGCAACAGAGATCATACCTGACTTGGTTGCAATGAGACCTGTAGCAGTGCTTATTTTAGGAGACTTCTCAAAATTGCTGATAAGTTTGTGGATTTGGTCCTTTAACTGATCCAGATCAGATTTAGGTTCTTTTTCCTCGCAACCACCAGCATAACTACGGGACTCCTTCTTTCCCCTTTGTTTATCTTGAGGACGGCCATGGAGTTTCCAGCATTTGTCACGGGTGTGACCCTTTTTATTGCAGTGATCACAATGAAGGCGACTCTTTCCTTCTCCTTGAGCTACCATCACAATAGACTCACTTACAGGTGGAGACGAAAAAATGCTTACTTTCTTACGGTATTCTTCACGGCGAACAATGGAGAAGACTTCACATATAGAAGGGATAGGAGAGGTACTTAGAATTCGACTTCTGACCTCTTCAAATTCAGCATTCAAGCTGATGAGGAATTTGTAGATTCGATCAGTTTCGATCCATTGCTGAAAGCTTTGGGCATCGGTAGTACTTGTCCAAGCGATTTTGAAGAGAAGAGCTATGTTGGAAGTAGAGGAGTATAGGTCACGAGCTGCATCCCATATTTTCTGGGCAGTTTCATATAGCATAAAATTCTGACCTATATCCAAAGTCATCGAAATTATCAATCAAGACATCATTTGACTGTTTTATGCTCTCCATTTAGCGTAATCAGCTGTAGATGAATTAGGCGGAGCAACTTTTCCTGTGACGTAGTCTTCCCATCCACGACCACGTAGAAACATGAGGAACGAGAGAGACCATTAGAGATAATTTTTGCCATTAAGTCTGTGAGAAGTGATTTCAGACGCCAAATCAGGGATCAGAGTTGGTGGATGAACAACAGGAGATGAGGAATCAAAAGGAGCAGCATCATCAGTGGTTGATGCATAAGCTTGAAACTTACCGAATTGTATTTCGGCGGCCATGGCACCAACCTGTCTCTGATACCATGAAATCTGGAATTGCTAATCAAAATAATTTAGCACTTTTTGATCTGATTTATTCAAGAGCATAGCTGAGTACATAAATAGAGCAAATTAGAGTTACCTAACTACCTAGAATCTAGGAATATCTAATTTGAATTAGAATATAATCTGATTTAAATATCCTAATATTAAGGAAACAGATTACATAAGAAATAATAACAATAAAATCTAAATACAATCAGATCCTAACTAATAATTATTAGTTTGAGTAGATTCTGGTTGTATGTCATCCAACAGTTAATTTGATAATCTTTCAACGTGTTTGTCTGGGTTTTCTGCCAAGTTTCTCTTTTGCATGTAACCCAATTTACTTACTATTTTATACAAATTGCCCAAGGATTCATTCCCTTGGACAACGTTGTTCTACAATGAAGTGAATATCTGAATGTTCCTGCATATGATTCGCATGTTAGATGCAAATGCTATAACATTAAGGAAAAATTATTATTGTTTTAATATTATTCTGGTCGGAAATAATGCTCTAGGGTTGTGACAAGCAAGCCATGCATTTGGAGTCTGGGACTATATTTTCTCCTGGTTTTCACACATCGAGAGGTTCTGGAGGAAAAGTTGTTGATAGAGGTAAATGACTATGTTGTTTTTAGTTATTGTTTGTACTGGCTTCTTTTTTCTTGTTGACTCTGTAATCATAGTAATTCAATTATGACATTTTATAAAATTTTGATTGATAATTTTTTTTTTCTTCTAGTTGATTTTGTCCAAATTTTTCAGAACGGAGACCAGAAAAGCATTTCTACAGATGAAAAAATAGAGTTGCCTCAGAATGATGCTGTAGATAGTCAAGTTAATAAAGAATCTTTCATTTCAATGGAAGTAGACACGAACGATCCATCCAACTACAACACATTGGGTTGTGGTGATCAGATGCTGGGCACAGAAGATAACAGTGGTTGTAGTTCTGAACATGATGGAAATGGAGAAGTTTCTTTGACTCACATGTCTGATAAAAACTCAAAGCTGGAATGTGTTGATGAGCATGGTCAGGACTCCATATCTTCTGATCTTTGCCAAGAGGATGACGAGTTTTCTGATTTTGATGAATTCAATCCTTACTTATTCATAAAGACCCTACCTGATTTGTCATCAGTGGTTCCAACGTTCAGACAACTGTTGCTACCCAAGCAGACACGAAGCTGCCCACCTACCACTCTTGTGCTGGACTTGGATGGTAATAAAGTCAAATTACATGCCTATTTTGAATTTCATAGATTTGGTTTCTTTTATTTGCATTTTGAAATGTTAGTGTTAACGAAGCTCATTCAGCTATAATCTCTCTTTTTCTAGGTCTTACAAGGAATGACTAGACATTTTGTGCTCTGAATTTTGCTAACAACAAAAGAATTAACTACCATTTTTTCCCACCATGGTTTATTGACATCCTTTTAGTCCAAATGTTTATAATTTCCTTCAGTTTAGGCCACCGTTTTGCTTTTGTTACTTGGCATAAGGGCCTTCAATGGTTTATAGATATTTGGTTAGCTAAAGTAATTTTCTCTTTCTTTTCAATGATGATAATAATAATTAGTGTCAAGCTATGGGTTGAACTCCTGTTTTTGTACTTTGAATAGTGATTTATTTTTATGGCAGAAACTTTGGTGCATTCTACCCTTGAACCATGTGAAGATGCAGATTTCGCATTTCCTGTTAATTTTAACTTTGAAGAGCATACTGTCTATGTCCGCTGCCGTCCCCACCTTAAAGATTTCCTAGATAGAGTTTCCAGTCTGTTTGAGATTATAATATTTACAGCTAGTCAAAGTATATATGCTGAGCAGCTTCTGAATGTGCTTGATCCAAAGAGGAAGATTTTTCGCCACCGTGTATACCGTGAATCCTGTGTTTATGTGGATGGAAACTACCTCAAGGATTTGACAATTCTTGGCCGTGATCTGTCTCGTGTTATAATAGTTGACAATTCCCCGCAGGTACGGTAGTGGTGTTTCTGCCCTCAGAATTTCTGTAGCCAATATGGGTGATTATTATTTTTATGCTCGTTTAGAGTTTTGGATGTGAAGTTTAGTTGAAACAATTTGTCCCTCTTCAGGCGTTTGGGTTTCAGGTGGATAATGGAATACCAATCGAGAGTTGGTTTGATGATCGCTCAGATCAAGAATTGATTTCGTTACTTCCGTTTCTGGAGAGCTTGGTTGATGTTGATGATGTTCGCCCACTAATTGCAAAGAAGTTCAACCTTCGGGAGAAAATTGCCGCTGCTGTGCACCCTACTTTAAATTCAAGTAGAGATCTCCTATCGAGTCTTCAGTATTCATCATGGGTTGTACAGTGTTGAAACTCGATAAAACGACGCCTTCTTTTCAACTTGTAACATTCTTAAATAATGACGCTACCAACAGCATCCTGTAGTGTTATGCTGTCGACCCAAAAACAAAAAAAAAAGCAGAAAATTAGGGCCAGATATGGTGGGGATGCTTTCTTGTTTATTGGCTTGCCTTGAAAATTTCCCAAATATTTTACATATTTACGCTCTTAGCTGATGGACTTCCCTTGCGGATTCTATGAGTAATGACTAAGGACTTTTATTTCAGTGGGAAAAAAAGGAAGAAGGCTTGCAATTCTTGCAATCTATTGCCGCGACGTAAAATTTTATCATAATGGTGAAAGATGAGGTCAACATTAATCCGATATTTTACTGAAAATACAATTGTCTTAACTCTAAATACCAATGTTATGAAAATCGGATCGGTCAGTTTGGATCGGAAGCTGGTGAACTGACCATTGGTTTGGTTCGGTTGAGCTTCTCACCCTGGATTAGGATCAACTCGGGTGTGGTTGGGTCAACTTGTCTGGTTGGATGGGTTGGCCGCATCAGTTTTTTTTAAAAATTTACTTCTTACAAAATTTATTAGGGTAAAGTGAAGTTGTTGAATTAGAGTGGGATAAGAACAATAGAAGTTAAGAAGTATGAATTACAACTTGAGGAATTATGATTTTTTTATCATTGGAAGGAATATGTTTGAAAGAAAGTAGGGGTGCTAAGATAAATAAAGACAGTATGATTAATTATAATGTAAGTTGAAGGATAAATCTATATAAGCATTAGAAAAATACAAGTTGGTATTTTCCCATCTAACCTTCTATACTGTCATTTTGTTGCATGTTCATTACTCTTGTCCCATTTGTAGAATACATGAAGGAAACATTTTGATGTTTGAAGGGGAAAAGCAAAATGTGAGAAGGAAAAACAAAATGTCCCATTATCATATATATTTTGATATTTTGAAATAGTAAATAATGTTGGATAATAGATAATCTATAAGTATATTGTTGATTTGGTAATTGTTATTTTGTTAATAATGGAATTTACTACTTATTTTTTTAAAATTTTCAATAGTTTGATTGTGTCAATGTATGATAATATTTATTTTTTAATTTTTTATTTCTCACTGGTCTGACCCCGGTTTGATTCTGATCTGACCCACTGACCCTTAACCACTGTCTTGTCGGTTCAGTCACCAGTCCGGTTTGGATAACCTTGCTAAATACTCTCAAGGTAGATGATTAATTTGTAATTCATAAATATTAAAAAATCTAATTTAGTTGCTTCTAATAAATGTTTGTTGATTTTCTTAAAATGCCTTATTTAATTATAATTATTTGTAGATGGAAACTTTTGGTATGTGAAATTAATAGGCATGTTTTAAAAAAACTAATAGTATATTGAATTACAAAATTTAACTCTCAATTAATTATTATATTAAGAATTAGACGAAGCATTTGATTTTCAATGTGTTGTTTGCTGTATCAAATTACATGCGAGAAAAGGGCTAAACATGTAGGCATAACTCACGAAAAGGATTACTATTTTTTCCATGCCTTTCTAAACATGATGATAGAGCCTACGATTGTCCGATCAATTGGCGCCAAGACAACTCACCACTTACCAGAACACGTGACGCACAGAAACTGCTCTAGTCCGGTCTTGCGCTGCGATTATCACTTGAGGCACGAAATGCTTTGCTGCTTCATGCTTCGCCTATAAATAACAACCCAGCCACTACGTACTTCGTCTTCCCTGTCCCGCCATATTCCACTCCAAATCTTCCACACATTGAGCAAAATTCTGAGTTCTCTTCTTCCATCCATTTTATTTTTTCTCAGTAATTTCTGAATTTCGCATTAACAGCCGAAACCAGGGTGATAATATGTTGGAAGTATGAGTTAGTTAAAGTGATTAGTGTTAATCACTTAATTAGTTAATGACCCAAAAATTTATATAAAGGGTCATGGTAAATTGGTTTGAGTGTGAGATTGTGTAATCATGAGTATGTAGAATCCCCACCAATGTATAGAGAAGGGGATGATAACATGGATCTTCCACTTCTAGAGTCCCAAAAATGGGGTTAGTTCATCACCCTCTCTTTACTCACGTTAATATATTCAATTTCTCAATTTATTCTTCTTCGTTTCAATTCTGTTAACGTAACAGAAGCCTCTCTGAATATACTGTTCTTTCAATTTGATCCTATCGTGTATTCTGAATTTCCATTTCATTCTTTCAGGTCGTCACACAGAAAGTCAAGGAAGTTGAAATCACTGAACAGGATTCGCTTCTTCTTGTAATCGCCGATCATCCTAGTTTCAGACTTTCAGCAACATTTCGTATTTTTGCATTTTTTTATCCGAGTTTCCTGCGGATACTATTTTGAATGTCTCTGTGTGTATGTTCTCCCTGCTTCGATTTCTGATAGCACGATGATTGAGGAATATGCATGTAACGCTCTGGCTGTCTGATTACAGTAATTATTGGCATCTCGTTGAAAAGTTGACTGAGAAAAGAAACCTGCCGACTTATTAATATTATGATAACTTTGCAAAATGCTAACGGCAAAATGTGCATTCCTATCTTAGATTTAATTTTTCTACTGCAGATTCCTTCAGCTATTTGGTTTCTGACAACCAAGATGTCTCCATGAATATCAATCGCACTGGAAAAGAGAAGCAGGGCGGGACATTCAAAAGTAACAGTACCACAGAAATTACTCCCCAGCAGATGAGGTTATTTTGAAAAGAAAATTTACATTAGATCCAAAATGAATATCTTTTGAAACCTAGTAATCAATATTGGGGTGTTTGGAAAAGCTTTTCAACACCCCAAAAGCAGGTTCAACAGTGTTTTTCCGCAAAACGAGATAATCTCCTTCACATATTTATTTCGTAAATGGTGAAAGTACTTTTCCACCGCTTTACCAAACGAACCCTTTAATTTGTGGCATGATGGCATCTTCAGGAGTTCTGCTTGTAAAATGATTCGAACACTTGTTCAGTTGATGTGAACTATGGACAAAATGCCCGAAGAGGTAAATAAGTTCTGACGCTTTGCTTGATACAACCATTTTTGAAACACTTCATTCTTCGGCCAGAAGTCTGAGATATTGTATTCTATTCTGTCCTCAGCGTACCATATTGATGAAGCTCATCTACTATGATGATGTGACGGTATGCTTCTGATCATGGACCTCATGTCAGTTCCTTAATATGCTTCTAGTATGTTTGAGTTGTAGAAATGTCTCGAATACAAATTCGGCCTTGGTCATTGTTTAACTTGAGAAATATTTAACGAGATTGTGACAAAAAGGCCAGATGTTATGTTATATGACAACGGTACGGCAGAATGTAATATAAAGCATTCACAATTTTCTATCCTTGCAGCCTGCAGATTATGAACCTCCATTCTTCAGGTGTTGCACAGAAGAAGAAGCTCGCTGTCCATGGACAAAAGGTCCGTTGAAAATGGAGTTTGGGAGTGTAAACAGCAAGCATTTTGTGTTAGCTCTCAAGGTAAGAAAGGATCATGGTCACAGCTTGCTTTAAAGTCCATTTGTCTGCTTTTTGTTTACGGTTTCTTATTTAAACTTATATAGGTATAGAGTGTTCTAGATCCCTGTGAGGATCAGAATGAGCAAATGGAAGATGATTATATGAGCTCTGGGGCTGATTCCACACAGAGGGATGAGTATTTTGATTCATACAGTGAGGCAAGCGAGGATGTTGCTTGATATAAAGCATTCTTTAAATTTACCTGACTAAAAGTCACTAAAGCAGCCAAGTTCGGAAAATTGTGTAATTTTACAACTATCAGGTTGACCATACTCAAGGGAATAGATATATAGTTGCTCCAATAGGTAATTGCCATTCAGCACGTGTTTTTCGTTTCATTTACTCAACTCCATTTTAATATGCAAACGAGTTTGTAGCTCCGTTTGGTAAGCCCGTTGGCACAACGGATGCGCTTAACGAGACACTTTTCCTCTCACATAAACTACCTCGGAATCTGTGTCCGTTTTCCCAACGGGCTTTCCAAACGGAGCCTAGTATCTGTTACCACAGAAAAACAACCACAGCCAAATGATGACATGGATGACCAAGGTAAATTTGGCCTTCTAGACTTTATTGAATTAAACTATCCTTCCTTACCAATATCTGTTTCTGTCAGGCATGCTTATAGGTACCGATATACGATCCAGAGGATGTATGTGTTTTTGTCAACTGCTGTCTATTGTGTGTATTGTAGGCATCGATGTAACTGATCATGTTTTCTTTTACACACATGGATAGTTTACTTTAACGAATAATGAACTTTAGATCTGTTTGAATACCTCATGATCTTCTATATTTCACGCAGACAATACACAGGATTCTATGGAAGATGAGCGACAATTGGACCGGGTGAAGGAGTAGATTCATTATTGCCACCTTGACCATGTTGAGCTTACTGGCGTTCTAGCAAATTTTCCTGTCTTTTTAATAAATATGTCGTAAATCAGGGAGACGTGTGATCCATTCTGAGTTGACTCAGAGGAAACTGATGGAAGTCCAGAAGGCTCTGATGGGTACTACTGTTGAAGCATGGTATTGACTGCAGAGTTTTCGCTGTGTGTCTTTTATTTGAAAGTCTGTTTGCCTCTTTGGTATATTGGAAATTTCTCAGGAAATAGACCACAGTGAACCAAATAGTAAGTCCAAGCCAATTAGTTTCCATGCAAAATGTAATGGTTAACAATGAATTAAGTTCAATTACCGATTCTGCAGCTTTTCGATATTTTAGCTCTTACAAGTGTAATTTCCTTTCTTGTTAATCAGGAAGTAACAACAGGGAGGGATCCACATGTGGTGTCCTCCACTCCATTGGATCAGATGAGAGTTAGATTAGATCTGACATCAACCAAACTGAGTCCACCAGGAGTGCTCAGAAGGTGAGTGAGTTGGGGAACACTCCCACCAGCAGGGTTGAGGCAAGTTACCTACATTAAGCTTCCACTGTTCAATATTGTGGTTCATACTGGTCATTCTCTATATATATCTCCGCATATAACTGACAAGAACTTTCTGCTTTTTGGCCCGGGAATTACAGCTTGTAGCTTCTAGGGAGAGTTTTGCTCCAGGAAAAGAGAACATATAGCAAACGAACGTTCAACTATAACCAGTGTAACGAAGTTGAGACTCTTCTCTGTAGTAATAACTCTCAGGACAAGCGATCCAGGAAAACGAGCACGGTAATCGACAGCTTCCTCTTTCCTTTTCAACACCGTGTCAATTTCTGACTAATGCAAACAAATCTTCCGGTATTTAATTTAGGACATGTTTGTAGACGGTAGTCCTCTTTAACGTTTGCTGATTTAGACTTTCTCCTCTCCGTTCTTTTGTAGGTCAAGGACCCTATCCATCAATATTTTAAGCGCCAGAGATCTCAAGTTCAGTAAAACTGCACTTATCCCCCATCCTGGCCTCCACTAGTTTGTTCGGATTGGCGGGGGACAAATTTAACTCCGGCCTTCTTTTCGTCCCACTCCATTAACAATATTTCATGATAGTTAACAATTTACATCTCTCTTATATAGGTAGTGACAGCGTCAAAACTTGCTTGTGGCAGTAGTACAGAATTACCAATTCTTGTGTCTATGGTCCTCTGGCTGATGACTTGATTGTGATTAAGATTGGAGAAACGAAAGATTATATCAATTTGTGGTGTTTAGTTTTAGTATGCTATTGCTGATATTTGGCTTTACATAATATTATCATGGACATCCATAGATGCGAGGCAATTAAGAAGCATTTCCTCTTCCGTCTACTGCACTTTTGGTGAAGATCTTAGCTTGTTCATATATTTCATAGGTTCCTTTCATGGATTTAAATGTTCCTATCAGTTTAGCATCATTTGCCTGTTGCCTACAAATGCCATTGGATCAACATGTGAAGTCTACACAACTTATAGGTCAAGATATATGAAAGTTTGGCTTCATGCAAGAATATATTAGGCAAGGGGATTCGTACTGAAAAGGCATGAGCAGAAGATTAATACTACTGAGAGATTAAGCTTGGAGTTATGATGTTAGTGCCATTTTCCCTTTAGCATGCGGACCCAATTGACGGTTTCGAGTAATTAATTGAATCGCACATATTTAATGTAACTTGTTTTACTTTTCAATCATGAGTGTTATTGAGAATTTGCGGCGTCACTTTCTCCATTTTCATGAAGTTTTGTGAAACTAGCGTCATTTCATGTTATTCTTTCCCAATGTAATCTTTTTCTTAATGCCTAAAGAGCATCTAGTATGTAAAATAAGAGTCTGCCTATAAAAAAAAGTATGTAAAAAAAATACTTTTATGAAATCGAATATCTATATACATTATAAAAATAAATTAAAAATAATATCACTGAATAACAATAATAGAAATAACAAATATTACATATCATCTTTAGAAAGGAAACATAATATTTTTACAATATAAAATCAATATTTAAGAAAAATTAGAAACCATACCAATTATTCAACTTGTTTGGCAAAGCGTTAAGAAAAGTCAAAAGCACATTCAACAGTGTTTTTCCGCAAAATGAGATAATTTCCTTCATATATTTACCTCAATTTACGTAAAAGCAATTAATAAATATTATTAAAATAAGCTTTCCCACATCCTTTCACTAATGGCCAATGTCTTGGAGGTTATTCGCTGAATTTGTTTATCTATTTTAGTGAGCTCTACAGTCTACACTGCAGCTATAAATTTGTCCTCTCTCTGCAGAAAAAGGTTCCCGTTCATTTCTCAACTTCTGAATTGAGATGCGTGCAAGGAATAGCCACGTGGCACCCGAAGCACCCTATTCCGAGCCAAAGGCGCAAAAAGATCCATTGGGCTTATTATATGTAGGCCCCACGTGAATACCCACTGCCACCGATTCAGTTATGAGATTCTTGAAATGATTTTTCACCTGAGAGGCCTATATAAAGCGAATCGCGTTTCTTCTTCACAGTGTGTAAGCTGAGAATTCTGTTACTCTGGGAGTGAGAAAATACGGTTGAAATATCTGTGACTAGCAGTTTCAACGCACAAATCAATGGCTTCCAGCACGGTTTGCAATGATATAGCCCTTTTTTCTTCTTCGTCTTGAAGCTTTCATCAGCAAAATGTTTTAGTTCTTTCTTTTCGTCGAGATTATAGTCACTGTAAGGTTTACCTTAATGTCTTGCAGTCGGAGATTGAGGTTGAGGGTCCAGAACTGAGGCACCTTGGATTTGTGAGGGCCATTGCTATTGGAGTTTTTGTCTGTGCTTCTAGTCTCTATGATTACGCAAAGCGAAACCATAGGATTCTGACGTTGCCTGCTCGAATGGTGGAGGTCCCTTTGCGGATCTTCTTTGGTCCTGTCTGCAACAGATTTCAAAACTTGCCTGACGATCTCTTGGTTCTCGCTGACACTATTGTATTTTACCTTCGTACCTCTCTCAGTTCTCTCTAATTCTTGGATAAGATAATCAACGTGGCACAGAGTAAATGTTTGTGATCATGGATTCTTGAGCGCTCTCATAATATATGCTTTCTTGGAAACAAACTTGTTCTCTGTTAGTATACAGTTGGTGAACCTCTTTATCTGTTTGACCATACGATCTGATTGAAGAAGAGGAAATGCAGATAAAAACTTATCGATATCATTTCAAGATGCATGTCTTAAATATTTTTAATCTGGATATGAGATCAAGATATATTTCTTGAATCATATGGAAGTTAATCTTCTCCATGTACTGAACTGGCAATAAGAGACGGTCAATTTATTTACTAAACTATTATGACAAACTGGGACAGTGCGGCTTAAAGACTTGCGGTGTTTGGCCAGGTCTACATGGTTTTAGGCGGGACGTACGTCTCCTTAGACTGGTGAAAATTGCATTGAAAATCAGGAGCCTAATGTTTGGATCAGGTGTTTAGATGAGTGATTGATAGTCGTAATTGGTGCAGGTGGATAAAGTTGCTCCCAGACTATACGCATACACTCCTTATTTTGCGAGGCGGCTTATGAGGCGATTCAAGCCAACGGCTATTCAAGTGATTAGTAAGGCAGTGATAGCTTCGAATGAGGTTCGAGCCAGAGGGCCCCAGTCGGCTGCACGCTACGTAGGTGCAGAGTGTGGGAATTTTGTGATAACGAGCATGGCTAAGTCGTGGGTTTACTTCAATCAGTACGGCTTGATTCGAGCAGGGGCCAGCGTAGCGCTTCCGGTAGCGGCTTACTGGTCACGGAATTACAACAAATTCATTAATTACGGTGCGAGGAGGGGTTATCCTGTCGTGGGGCATTTGCCTGCTATCCCCATGAGGGCCATAGCTCAGGCTGTTCTTCAGGAATCACGCCGGCTCCAAGAGGAGATACCTGCTTCTTCCAGGGACATAGCGGAATCAAATTGAGCATCTCACTATGTAAACTGCAAGCAACTGTTTTGATGATATCATACATAATACTCATCCACACTTGGACCTGGTGATGTTTGATATGACTTCACTCTGGGTATCAATAGCAGGCCTGAGGACACGAAGGCTTTCTTTCTCTTCCCCCTTTGTTGGTCATTTTTTTCCTTCTGTCCTGTGAGTGAAAATGCGCCCAGTCGTATTATAATGGCATCTATATGAGGAATACGTTTTCACGTCCATTTTCGTACCTCTCTCAGATAAAAGACCATTAAAACCAGATACCCAAAATAGCTATATATAACAACTCGTAATTGGTTTCGCAGTGTGTGCTCATCACAGGATCACGTTTGTTGGTTAGAATAAACGCGTCTATGGCACTTTTGCCAGGTCAGTGCTTATCGTAGCACTCGCAAAACACAGAGGTTTGCCAACACATTAGGTCGGTTCAAAAAAGCGGTAGAGAAATACTTTTACACAAGTCGAGGTAAATATATAGAAGAAATTGGTTCGTTTTACAGAAAAATACTGTTGAACGTACTTTTGGTGATATACAAGTGTTATCCGTCTACATATTTCTATTGACTCGTCCTTATTTTTGAATATTGTTGATAAAATCATTGCATAACTTTAAAAAAAAAAGAACGTCCCATCAGTACCAAGTTTGGAATAGCTCCAAGTGAACTAGTTTCTCACTGCGTGCCAAGAACCTTGTGCGTGAATGGAAGACATGCCAACGCAAAACCCCGCCGGATAGGCCATTGAAATCAGATGATGATGGCCGGAAAAAGAAGAAGAAAATAGAAGAGGTGCCAAATACAATAATGGATGATACCATGCAGGAAAAGGAGCCCGCACACGGTGAACCTCAGGAAGAGCCTTTCGAGCTGAACAATGCTACAAAGTTACAGAAAAGCAAGAAACGCAGCGACCGCCATCATATACAAACAGTCCTTAATGGGTTTTAATGGGGTAGCGAATGATGGTGATTGTCTGGAATTAGAGGACCTTCTATTTGAAGATGAAGATATATACTGGAAAAATGCCTGAGCCATGAGAGGAAATCCAAAGGTTGAAAAAAAAAAATCCAGTGGTTCCCATCTCTGAGGAGGAATTCAATGATTGGTGCAAGCCTTGAAATTTATGTTGAAATCACGTCTTACACGGTTGTGGGGGATCTCTGAGCTTGAACTCATGGACTTACCAAACAATTATTTTGTGGTTAAGTTTACCAACAAGGAGCAATGGAGGAACCACCACCGAAAAATCTTGTAGGGCCCTTGGGTCCTCTTCCAGCACTGCCTTCAAGTTCAAAGATGGACTCCTTACTTTGAACCCTTCAAGAACCAACTTAGAAGGATTGTGACTTGGGTTCGCATACCTCGGATTCCTATGCACTGCTACAATCACCATTGTATAGCGAGAATAGGCGAATGAATCGGTAGACCTTTGAGGGTTGAATTGCATACGTTAGCTGTGCATGCTCCAGGAATCACCCAAGTGGCAAGAGGGCATTATGCAAGGATGTGTGTCGAATTGGATCCCTAAAAAAAAAAAAATCAGTCCCTTGCATTATTGCAGTAGAAGAAGTTTTTAGTGTGGAGTACGAGGCCTTGAAGCTTATATGCTTCGACCGTGGTCGCTATGGCCATCGGAGGGAATCTTGTCCCCATAAGAAAAGCTCAGCTCACTCACACGAAGACGCCCAAGCAGCCACGAACTCGATGCAGCAAGAAGCTCCAGCGTCGACCCAGAAGCATGCTTCGACAGCCACAATTCTGATGCAGAAAAATGCTCCCTCCGTCACGATTTCGCCAGAAAAAAATAAGCACACCTGAAGAACAGTTTGGTCCATGGGTGCTTGTGCAGAAGCCGGAGAAAGCCGGGACTCCTAGGTGGATGGGTAATCATTCTATGCAAGAGAAGGGAGGAGCGTCTCCATATGGCGTCAGAAGGGACAGGGCTTTGGTCAATCAATCACGGTTTGGTGCTCTAGAAAATTTAGAGAAAAATGTTCAGTTGCAGCAGAAAAGGCACTCAAATAGGGAGATTTTGGGGCAGAGACAATATGTGCAGTAGGTAGAGAGGATCATGAAAAACAAAGTTATGACACACCTAATGAATTGATGGTGGACTCCATATCTAAGTTGGAAAAAAAAGAAATGGACAAAAGAAAGGTAATATTGGTTCTTCCATGGCTACAGATGGGCCTCTTGCGTTAGGCCGACAATCAATTAAAAAAGAAAAGGTAGATGGCTCTCATCAAGCAAGCCCAAGTGGAAGGGGAAAGGAAAGGCATTGGGCCAGTGAATCCACAATCTAGTAAGTGGGAATTTAGCTCTTATTATCAAGGAAAAGGGCATGCCACTTGGACCTTAAATGGAAAAAAAACCCAACAGAAAGACAAACAAGAGACCAAGGCAAATTTTAATCCCTGAACTAAAAAAGCTTGCCAACAGACCAAGCTCCTCCTTACCCCAGATTCCTTTTTCGGAACCAAGCCACCTGACACAATTATAAAAAATATTATTGGAAGATGCAGTCACAGACTTGGAGAGATTGGCAGAGGTTACATTATGACCTTCCAAAAATATTATGGTAGGACGAACTCTTCTCATCAAAGTTGTTCTCTCAACTCTTCCTTCATACCATCTAAAGGGGTGTTGAAGGAAATTGAGAAGGTTAGTCGTAACTTCTTGTGGAGCCAAGATAAGAATTTAAAAAAGATGCACCCCATGCTTAACATAAGATTATGAAATGTAAGAAAGCTGGAGGCCTGGGTGTCATAAACCTATAGCTTCGTAACAAGGCATTCATTATGAAATTGTGCTGGGGTCTAATTACTAATCCCAAAGCCCTGGGATACTTGTTTGCAGGTTCAATATAATTGTGGGGACAATCCTATTCTGATTGTCACTAAAAAAACAATCCAGCTCCCTTACTTGGAAAGCCATAACAAAGGTCTGGAACATGTTTGCAAAAGGTGTAGAATGAAAGTCAACAATGGGCAATCCACCAAGTTTTGGTGGGACCCTTGGACGCCTTTGCATAATCCCCTTATTGGATGTGTATCCCAAAACCATGGCCATATAAATCCATATGAGGTAGTGGTTGATTATACTCTACCCAATGGAAGACGGAATGTTAATAGGTGGTAGACTTTCTTTCCCCATCATATTGTCCACATACTCATGAAGCTCAAGCCTCAATTAAATGATAGACTTGGCATGATATGTTGGAAAGGATCCTTTGAAGGCACCTTCTCTATTAGGGCTGCATACCGATTCCTGTCCAAGTCGGATGATGAGGTGGTTAATCTGTTTTGGCAGAAGCTTTGGCATTGGCACCTTTCTAAAAAATTAACTTTTTTCTATAGCAAGCTAGTCACGAGGGGCTAATTACAAATTCATTTAGATCTAAAAGAGGCATATCATATTCAGAAGAGTGTCCTTTTAAGTGTCATCACGAGAAGAGTATTCTCCATGCTCTAAGAGATTGTAAGAGAGCAAAAAATGTGTGGAAGGAATTTATTACTCATAAATGTACTCTGTTTTTTTCTTCTCCAAACTCGCTTGTATAATTCCTTTCGCATCAGATTCAACAATTATTTGAGAAAAACCCATCTCTAAGCATAGTTCAAGTCCTTCAATCAACCCAAATAACTCAGCTTCTGTCGAATCCTTCCCTGGGAGCTTTTTAACGAATCCCCTAATCCATTCTCCACAATCCCCCCTAATCACACCTCCACATCCTCCATTTCCATTCAAAGCACTCCATCCATCCGTATTCAGTTTACACCAACCTGGAGGAGGAGGAGGATTCCATTGAACCATAACCAAATCTTCCCTGGTTTCTTGAAACAAATGCCCTGCAATTTTCCGTCTGCTTCTTTCTATCATCTGATCAGCAATTTGTGCACCATTAGTGGCTATCACGAAATTCTCGTCATGTACTAATTTGTTTCGCCAATTCCATATAAGCCAACATCCTACTGCAAACCGCTCTGGCCAATCTCCCCCTCTCTCTTGGTCTCTTTTCCTCATGATGTTCTTCCTGCACCACGCAGAATCAAAAAAAGATGCTATATTATGATCAGGAACTATTTTCCTCCAGAATTGAGTTGCATACGGACAGTCTCTAACATCATGTACTTGATCTTCTATTTGCAGATTACAAATTGCGCAGAGACCACTTCCTCCATCCCAGCAGGTTCTCTGTTTCGTAGCCAGTCTTTTATGAAGCATCATCCATAAGAACACCTTAACCCGCTCCGGCACCCATAACTTCCATATCCTCTTCCATTTAGGTACATTCTGATCTCTCTAATAAGGTTGAATCCTTTGCAGGTATTAGCTCCTTCCATAACTTTGAGTCACTACCCTTAGCTACTAACTTCTCTGAAAGGTTTCTTCCTGTACCGTATTTTCCAATTAAAACCTGGGCCCCATAAATCATTTGTCCTGGAAAGAATACGCCACAACACTTTAAAGAGAAAAGCGTCATTCATTCCTTTCAAATTTTTAATCCCCATTCCTCCTCCATCTTTTGGACAACACATCTTCTCCCAGGAGATCGCATGCCATTTACGAATATTCCCTTCTTCCCCCCACACAAATTTGCGACTTTCTTTTTCAATTTCTTCTCCTTGAGGAATCCTATCATGCTGCATGGTATACATAGCCATTGGAGTGGCTGCTGATTTAACTAAGGTAATTCTCCCTGCCATAGATAGACTTGATGCTTTCCATCCCTACAAACGCTTTTTAACTCTGTCCACTATACTCTTGTACTTGTCTTTCCTTCTCTTGGGAAACCTGAGGTTAGCTCCCAAATAACGTCCCATCTCCTCCACCTCTTTGAAATTGCTCTTTCTACATATTTCCTTCTTCAAATGCCTCTCCACATTAGGCGAGAAGTATATGTAGGTTTTCTCCTGGCTCACTCATAACCCCGACATCATCTCAAATTCCTACAAACAATTCAAAATAACATCAATTTGGTTAGTGTTTGCTTCTGTAAGAAGCACTAGGTCATCGGCAAACATCATATGAGATATGACGGGCCCTTTACGTCCCGCTTTCATTCCTCGCCACTGTTTCTCTCTCACTCTATCTAAAATCATATACGTAAGTTTCTCCATGCCAAGGACAAAGAGGTAGGGAGATAAAGGATCCCCTTGTCTGAGCCCCCTGGAAGGTTTGAAACCTTGCAACTTCTTCCCATGCCAAAGAATCCTTGTCTCTTTATTGTCAACACACCCCATGATTCGCTCTAACATTTCTTGAGGACATTCAAGCTCTTTCAATACCTCCTCAAAGAACTTCCAATTTAATCTATCATACGCCTTTTCCAGATCAATTTTGATTGCCATGAAACCTTTCTTTCCTCTCTTCCTCCTCATCGAATGTAGCATCTCCTGCACAATAATGATATTATCATGTATATTTTGCCCTGGCACGAAGCTAACTTGAAAAGGGGAGATCAACTTGGGCATAATTCTTTTCAATCTTCTAACAATAATCTTAGACAAACCCTTATACACTACATTGCAAAGAGAGATCGGGTGAAACTGATTGATCTTTTCGGGACAATCAATTTTAGGAATAAGGGTGATCATAGTCTTATTAACTTCCCCTATATTTCTAGTATCTTTCCACATTTCCTTTATAGAATTATAGACACTGCTTCCAACCAACTCCCAGCACTTATGAAAGAAAACAGCTTGAAAACCGTCCTTACCTGGAGCTTTCATACCTCCTATGGCAAAGATAGCCTCCTTGATTTCCTCATTCGTAATTAGGGCCTTCAAGTAACTCCACTTTTCCTTTTCTATTCTTGGCCATGAGTGCTTAGATTTGACCCAATCCTGTCATATATCTCTTCCACAAACAAACCTTGAAAAAACTTATTTACCAAATCTTCCACCTCATCCTCCTCTTCTACCCACTCATTACTATCATTTCTGAGCATAGTGACTCTATTTTTCCTTCTTCTGACTTTAGTTTTGACATGATAATACTTTGTGTTGCGATCCCCATCTTGAAGCCATTGTGTTCTAGACTTTTGGAACCAAAAGATCTCCTCCTTATCCAGTATATCATCTAACTCTTGTCTCAACTCCTTCTCAAGATCTTCCCGGTCTTGCCTTGGATTGAATTGAGAAGCTTTCTGGATACTCCCTATTTCCCTTAGGAGATCTTTCTTCTTTTTTTTAAATGCCCGAAGGAAGTGGAATTCCATTGCAGGAGCTTCGGAACTAGATTTTGTAACTCCTCTCTAATAAATTTGCCTCCATCCCAGTGCTCTTCTATCACTTTCTTGAAACCTTCATGCTTAAGCCACATTGCTTCAAACCGGAAAGGTCTTTCCCCTTTACGCGCAATCCTTCCTGACAGCTGGATTAATAATGGATGATGGTCAGAATGAACCCTCATTCCAACTTTCATAATTGCCTTCTCAAACAGATTCCTCCAATTCACATTACATAGGGCTCTGTCCAATTTTTTTGAAGAGCCTGCTTCTGTAACCCACTTTTGGCCCCTTCCATGTAAATCTAGGCCCTTCCGATCCCATATCTATGAGTTAACATTTACCAATATTATCGTTAAACTTATCACATTTTTTCAAATTCGGTAAAGCTCCCCCTTTTTGTTCATCACTACTTTTAATGTCATTAAAATCTCCAGCCACTAGCCAAGGCAAACTCATATTCTTCGCAATAGTTTCCAGCTGAACCCAAAGATCCTTCCTTTCTATCTCTTTTGGGCTTCCATAGACTGCAGAAAAACACCAACTTCTTGGGCCTAAACCCTTAACCATACAATGTAGAATCTGTTTATGGCTAAGTAACGGTTGAATAACTATAAGGTTATCCTTCCAGAGCACCCATATACCACCTGACATTCCTTGGGCCTCAACCACTAAATTATGGTGGAACCCAAGATTTTTAATAATCTTCTGCGCCTTTTCCCCCTACATCTAGTCTCAACTAGAACCACAATCTTAGGATTCCAAATTTTACAAACTTCCTTTAGGGCCAGCCCGAAAGCTCTTCCTGCTGCCCCTCTAACATTCCAGACTAAAATCATAAAAACACTAAGACTGAAAAGCTCAAAAAACAGAGGCCTAACACACTTACTGGCCTCCAGAGCTAAGCCCCTCCTCTTGTATTGACTCACTGACTTCTCCATAATTCTCACAATTTAAGATAGTCACCATCTCCCCAGTAGCATCCGACACTTCCATTAAAACCATAGGATCAGGAGGTTTATCTTCATCCATCACCGTTGACTCCACCCCCTTCTCTGGCCCACTCCTTATATTATTAAATCCAGGCCCATGATTATCCTCTGCACTCAATCTTCTCAAATCCATATTCTTTTGGCCCAAATTTCCAACGTCAATCTCCAGTCCCGATACCTCATCTTGTCTCCTCTCTAACCCACACAACTGGGCCTTATTTGGGCCCAATACTTCCCTGTTTCCTTCCCCTCCACAAGTCACCTCCATTTTCTCCTGACTCTCACTTTTTTTATTCTCCATTGTACTTCTCCTAATGTCCCTTCTAGCCTACTTCTCAAGTCCTGTCTTTTCAGCATTTTTTCCAATCTCTTTTTTCCCCATATTTACTTTCCTCGCCATTGCACCCTCTGCCCCTACCTCCTTCCCTTTGTTATTTCCAATGTCCCTACTACTTTTCCCTTCCCTTCTCATATCATTCGGGATTTCTTTTAGCGGATTTCTGGTGATACCCACTGTATTAACATCATCTTCCTTTTCACCTTCTACTTCCAATATATCAAATCTCGAAGCACTTCCAATCCTTCTCTCCCCTAAGCCATCCTTTCTCTGAGTCTCTTTACTGCTCGTACTCTTCTGCACAGGTCTACGTCCCCTCCTAGGATCCTGAACAATCATCCATTCCCTATAGGCTCTAGCTCCTTCCTTCTCCGGTTTCCTATTCTGGTTTTCTTCCCTGCCGGAGCTCTCAATCCCGTTACCATTTCTAGAATCCAAAGGGATTGAAGGTCCTGTTTTCTTCTGTGGGCATTGATCTAAATTATGACCAAACTTGCCACAACAAAAACAAATCAAGTGCAACCCTTCATATTCAATTTTCAGATTGTTACCATCCACTGAATAAGCTGGAAGCAGTGGAGCATTCAAGTCGATTTCAACACACATTCTTGCATACATGGTTCTTGCTTTGGTTAGTGTCATTTCATCAACCTTGATTGCTTTTCCTATCAGGTTACCAAGAGCATAGAAATTTTTTTTATCATAATAGTCCACCGATAGCCTTGGCAGCCTAACCCAAACAGTAACCCTGTTTAATCTTTCATTCCGTTGATCAAAATTCCCCTTCCATATTTGCACAGTAAGGTAATGTTCTTGGATTAACTAAGGTCCCCCTTCCAAAGCAAAAAAATAGTCATCCATACTAGAAAATGAAGCTAACATAAATCCATTGCCAATAACATTCAACTCCACCTTTCCAGACTTACCCCACATAGCCTGTACTTTCCTTCTCATCTGCATGAACCCCATAGATCCTCCTAACAATTTGACAATCAATGTGTTTTGCCAAAGTCTCTCCATCTTCGTTTCTCTTCCTCTGAAAATCTTAATATCGGCCCCATTTCACTCTCTGTAATTGAGATACCCTTAAGCAAGTCTCCTTGATTACTGAATAATAAGTTCCCATCCCAACTATCTTCCTCATCATTCATCCTCTCTTGCTCCTTTTCTTTCCTTGTTTTTGGTTTCAGCACCTCTCTATACGAAAGAGGTTCCTCATGTAATCCTTGCCCAGCCAGATCATGATCCATCATCCATTCCTCCTCTCTAGGCTTCAAAGAGACATCCCCTGAGAAACTTCCATCTGTTCTCTGCATCTTTCCTCTGGCTCCTCCTGGTTGTACCCCTGCCTCCAGCTCAAACAAGCTTCTTCCCTCCTCCCCTAAATATCTTGACCCCTCAGCAATCCTTCCGTCAGCTTGTTGCCGATCAGGAGGATGTTTTGGGGTAGGATCAGTCAAAGACATGGAGAAAACTAAGATTCACTCACACTTTCTCACTCTAGAATCACCCTCTTTTTCAAAATGTTGTATCTAAGTAGTACATCGAGGTGACAAGTTGAGATCCTACGTCACTAGTGAGAAGGAAAAGGGGTTTAAGGGTTCAACAGGCTGCGGTTTCTATTTTTGAGTAAATGTGAGAATTAAAACTAATTCTGCAAGACTAAGTAATGGCAATAAGGAATCGTTTTAAGTTTTGAAAATCCAAATAAGTTTTAATCATATTTTAAAAAGTAGATGGCAATTAAATAAGGTGAGGGGGTGGAAATTGATGATTCAAAACTGCAACTCTTCAATCACATCAAGTCCATGTCCCCTCTTCTTTTGCTTCAAAGCATCAAAGAAGGAAGCATATGCATACATACACCAAAAGGAAAAGAAAGCTAAAGAGTGAAAAAACAAAAGAAAAAGAAAGATACCAAAATCTCAAAAGAGACACAGCCCAGAAAGAAATAAACATTAAACCTTTCAAGTTGCGAAAACAAAAGTAGTTACAATGTACTAATAAGCAAGCTTGTCATCACAGCTGGATTCATCTATCTAACGAAGCAACTTTGTTTGTGATACATAATAAACATTCCTACCTACTTTTTCTCTCCCCTCTTTATTTCTCTCCCCCTCATTTATAAATGTCCATTAATTCGTATCTTCATCGTAAACAATTTTCAACTACTCCATCAGAATTAAAAAGGTGCGTTAAGTCATATAAATTACTTAATGATTTTGGAAAAAATGTAATTTATATATCACTTAATAATTCAAAACAAAATGTACATTTTACGACATAAAAGTTATCTCATTTCCTATGGTAAAATCAATTTTCTACTGTTAATTCAATCACCCACTAAAAATTTTTGTTGTAATAAAAGTGGAAGGGGGTATGTTTACTTGAGAGTTAATTATTTTCACCCAATTATTGTCTCTTCTCTGCAAGTCTGTTTGTGTTTAAATGCTCTAATCTCACTTAATAGCATCTAACATTTCTGTTTCACACAACACAACTAAATAAAGCAAGTGGGCCTATCACTATTGGGCCTAGACCACACTTCATAAATAAAATAATCCCACCTCCCACTTTCATTTTCTCAATAATAATAATAATAATAATCCAATGTATGATTATTTCAACAAAAGTTTTTTAGGCAGGGCGGAAGCAATAGGAATAGGAATATTTTATTTTTCTTTTGTGTATCTTATCCAGACATGGCTTCTTTTGTTTTTTTTTTTTTGCAGAATAAAGGCATTGGATATCAATGTCACACATCCACTTGTAAGTTGTAAATGCTGGCCTGCCCAACTATTTTTTTTAAAATTATTTATTTATTATTGGCTATGGTCCCTTGGAGGTCAATCTTTAATGGGGCCGTTTGATAAACTGCCATAAACCGTTTATAAGTGCTTATTCACATAAGTCGAGGTAAATATGTGGAGAAGATTGTCTCGTTTTACAGAAAAACACTGTTGAACGTGCTTATAAAAATAAGTTAACCATTCCAAACAGGATCAATATATCTGTGATGCTTTTTGACCATAAGAAAGCAGCAGAAAAAGTTAAGAAGCAGGTTACAGAGGGACCAAAAAAGAGGAAACAGATAATTAATGTCAGAGCCAGGTACTAATGTTTCCTCTCACTCGCCATATTTGTTTCTGGTGAATCTGGGATTCAAAGCCTCCCTTTTTCTCCAACGCTTTACGAAAAACAAAATATTGAATTAAATTCTACATTATATATAAAATTTTAAAAAATTATGTGCCATAAATCCGAAATCTAAACCCAAAGGAAAAACGTTAAATTGAAGGAACCTCACATGACATATATCATTCATGTTTCAACATGGAGACGCATGCCAAGAAATAATTCCACCTAATTGCTCATACATCTGCAATCTCTCTTTTTTTTTGGATTATTGCATTATTAATTAATTAATTAATTTTCATAAGATGTTGAATTAAATCCTTAGGTTGTCTTTCAAAAGCAATTCCAAACGAGGCAATCCAGCGTTATGAGACGCAGAGACATGAGAGCGCATGCCGTGCATTAATTTATTCAGATTTCGTTGAACGACAGAATCAATTTATTAATTTACTTTGACAGAAGAAACTTAATTTTTTTAGTTTTATTTCATATAAAAACTAGATAGGTCAGTCGAAAATTAAAAATGCTACATAAAGTTCGACATGCTGAGATAAGATCCGTTTAGAAACTCAATAAAAAAGTGGTTTTGCGAGATAAATATATAAGTAATACTATCTCATTTACAAAAATATTGTTGAACGGACTTTTAAGTACCTGTTTGGGAAGCCATTTTCCCAAACGGTACACGTAAACCGAGATAAAACCATCTCAAAAGCTGTAAAAACCATCTCGAAATTCATAAAAACATCTTGAAATCCGTAAAACCATCTCGAAATTCCCAAAATGCCTCAAAATCTGCAAAATCCATTTTCCCAACGGAATTCCCAAACAAGCACTAAATTA
>JANTPZ010015509.1:0-23023 GCA_025593235.1 Vachellia pachyceras | reverse complement strand
TATTATTGATCAATCGCCACCTGCGAAACCGTGCCCCCAAGGATTCAACGGTCAAAGCAGGATTAGGAATCAACATCATCATCAACAATCAGCAAAGATTATTAAATCCTCAGTAACCCAACATCTAGAGAAAAAAAATTAAAGAAAATGTTTGTCCCTCCCTCTCTATTTATCTGATGGTGTGTGGGCATGTAAATCTAATTATCCATAAAATAAATTCTGCACCAGCTTATTCCCATGGTTAAGACCATGCAGGAGGATATATATATATGAGAAAATCAAGGGGAAAACGAGTCGTCGTGGATTGCTCCACGAGAGAAAATAGCAATTGGCGACAACATGGGAATGAGATATTGAACCCGTCTTGAAACATAATAAAAAAATATTTTTATACAAATTGAGGTAAATATTAAAGAATATTATTTCATTTTACGGAAAAATAATGTTACACGTATATTTGAGGAGTGTAAAAGTGTTACCAAACATCCTTTACTCCTACTGATTTTAAACAGAAAAATTACTTTATTTTTAGAAATTAGTCGAATCAGCTGGAAAGCACTCATTGGCGGACTGGGCATTCTGATATTATATCATATTTCTCATTTTGCAGCGTATTTTTCTTGCCAACCATTTTTCCAACAATATCGTGCTTAGAAACTTTTTATTTCTAACGGTATATATAATTAAGAGAAAATTATTTTAAAATCTGTAAAAATTATTTTAAAATTCATAAAAATCATCTTAAAATTCGTGAATTCTTTTTGAATTATCTAGATTCAGATCCTGTGAACTTATTCCTTCCGACGGATTTTCAATCAGAATTCAAACGCTACTGGACGGATACAGAATAACAAGGGACGCATTCCGATGCTGATTTGAGATTTGACAAGGGACAATGAAAAATCCCTCGCTACTGTCTTACACAACCAAAGATTGAAGTGGGATAAGGTGCATTTTTATTTGGGAAATTTCCGCAGAAGAGTAATTTTCTTGTGAAATTTTTTTTGAAGTAAGGTTAATGTTATCCTCTAACAGTCAACTGTTGGTTGATGTGTTATGCTGATGTGGCATGACATGTGGCTTCCAAGTAAATTATTTTCCAGCTCGCACACATCATTTTTTTTCCAACTGCAGTAACCGAGACTTCTGAAACAATGCAAGGAGCACCTCAAGCTCATTCCCATCTGCCCCAACCTCGCCACACTCCTCCTTCGGCTCCGCCACTTTAGAACATCCTCATCCTCGCTGTCGTCGCTGGTTTCAGCAATGGACTTGGGTACAGAGTCGGAAGAACTGAGCGAGATAAATTAGATAATAAAGTTGCCAAACTTGGAAACGAGCAACCACGAGGCGGTGGAATTGGTGGAGGAGTTTGTGTACATGGACTCAGAAGAGGGATGGATATACGAACCACCAAGGTTACAGAGCGTGGAAGATTGCAATGTGTATGTTGCGGATCAGCTGTGGAATTACTGAAGAAAGCGCCCTGTTTTTGTTTCGTGAATATATGTATCATGACTTGCCCGTTTCCATTGAGCCAGAACCCATTTATAGCGAAACCATGTTCGATCGGGTCATTAGAGGCTGACGACGCAATGGTAAAGCTTGCTTGTGCTGGTTAATGGCGATGATGTTTTTTTTCTTTGGCTTCTACATTTCAATTAAAAATTTAGAATCATCTATTCGGTGTATAGCTCGTAAAGCTTGCTTGTGCTAGTAGCAATGGATTAAGAAGTAAAGGTTTCATAGGTAACTTTCCTATTGTGCATGCTTGTGCTGTTGTGTTTATTGATTTTCTTCTTCTCGGTTTCTTTTGTCTTTCTGTTTTGCCCCTTTTCCCTCGAACGAGTTTCGTCGTCTGAGAATGCGATGAACAGTTGATAAAGAAGAGAGGGGAAGGGGTCAGGAGATGATGAGGTGAAGAGAGTAGGGGAAGCATGTGGCTAGGATATATGACCATTGACCACTCCATCGACTGGAGGGGGACGGGCTTGCAGGGAAGAGAAAGGGGATGTGGTTTGCAGAAGAGAGAGAAAGCAAAGGATGGGGAAGAAGAGGAGGCTGGCTGCTTTGAAGTGGCACACGGGATGCCACGTGGAGTGCGCAAAATCAGTCAATATAAATTTCACGATGAAAGTTAACATTAGTCAAAGGATGGGTTAATGTACATATGTGTGTAAAAGCACCATTTTTCGACTATGTATGTAAGTTGAAATAAAAGTATTTTAAAATATATAAAAATATTAAAATCCGTAAAATCTTTTCAGAATCTGTAACTCTTTTACCCCAACAAATTTTTAAACACACACAATATTGCTAAGCTTTTAAACTTTTAGGGCAATATTAATACATTTTTAAACTTTCGAGTTAATATTGCTATAATAAAAATTGTCAGGATAAAATTGCTTATTTGCAAGAACTTCAAGAACAAGAAAGCACCTCAACCTATTGAATTGTCAAGATTTTAAACTATTTATGATATTATGTTTTCCAAATGCATCCTTTCCCAAAAATACACGTCAATTAGTTTTTCACGGGAGGATATTGGATAAATCCTCCAATTGAAAAATTAATTAGAGAATACAACTTATTATTGAATCTTTGCAGAATCTCAATTGATTAATAATATAAAATGTCTCATTTTATAATCAATTTTTTAATGAGGGGTTTATTCCTATTCTTCTTAATAATTGTTGTGCGTTTTAATAAAATTCAACAATCCCCGTGATCAAAAGAAACAGTCACCGATCATCATTCTAAATTCAGGCAAAAAATCATCACTCGAAATTGAATTTAAACACAACAATATATCTAATGTATTATGTGTGCCATCATGACACTCTTGGATAAAAACATGATTGAGCCCGTTTGTTACGGAGTCATGAAATTACGTTAATTTAAGTTGATACAAAACTCTCTGTACATACTGACAATGTAAAATATAAATCACTTTAAAAATATGATTTCCATGTTAAGTCAAATAGACTTGTTACACTGCAGACACAACAAATAAACAATCACATGTTGTCTGGCGGAAACTGCTTGCAGCTAAATTTCCATCAACGAAGCAAAACAACATAACACAGCTTGATGTAGACAGTAGAGTGCTGGGCGAAATGTGGTTACAGCCAAGTCTATGGCTGCTGGGCACAAGATTGCCAAGACTCTCTCCATATCTCCTTCATCAAATGCCAACAAAAAAGATAATCACATCAAAGGTCGCATTTGTGATATGACAAATGGATTGAACAGTGCAACTGAAACGGGGGAGTGTGGAGCAAGAAGGTGGATTTGTGTGTGAACGGGCGTGGTGAGCGGATCCCCATGGGTGTGGTCAAGATGGCTATCCGCCCTTCAACCCTCAGAACCTCGGGCACGGGGCATCACTCAAACTCTACGGTGTGGCCAGGTCCCGAGGGAAGGGAGTGGGACCCACATCCTCTTAAAAGGAGAGCGTGGTTCCACTCCCTCCCCTCTTGCTCACCACATTCCCCACTGGCCCCCCGGGCTGACTGCCCCCAATAAAAGGTTCACATTGTTCCCTTTTTTTTTAAAGATAAAAAAGTACTTTCACGTAAATTGAAGTAAATATGTGGATGATATTATCTTGTTTTATAAAAAAATATTGTTAAATGTGTTTTTAGATGTTGATAAGATTTACCAAACGGACACACAAGTGTACTCACCTATAGTGTGTTTGGATAGCCCGTTGGGAGAACAGACACAGATTTTGAGATAAATATATGAGAGGAGTTTTGTCTCGGTAAGCGCAAAAATAGTTTTTGGATACCCAAACAGGCTATCCAAACAGAGCCCTAATTGATTAAATGAAATAAATAGGAAAAACGGGAGAAGAAGGTTTGCTTAAACCTCATCATGCATGGCCACGTGTAAAACATCCGAACGTGGAAAGTTTAACCAACAACCGTCGGAGGTATCCTACATCTCTCTGTTTACGTTGTGAAAAAAACCATTAGGACGCTTGAGGCATAAGTTATTAGATTCGTTTGTCATTCTATTTAAAATAGTTTAACGATATTTTTTTGTAAAATGAAATAATCTCTTTTAATTTATGTAAAAGTATTTTTTTCATCACCTTTCTAAACAGTCCATCTCATCATGCAAACGCTTAAGATATATATATATATATATATGTATATGTACATGATGGAGTCTTTGGTGGAGTGAGAATCACAATTATGAAAGGATAACGACCACGTGGCATTGTTTTGGGGCATGAGGCGGGCAGAGTTTGGTGGTGTTGTTGGGTGTCTTAACCCTCCAAGTGTTGATATGCATTTACGACGTTGCTGTCACCCATGCTTCCCGCTCATCTGCATCATTTCTGTTTTACCTTAAACATTGGCAGCAGCAGTGGCCACGCCAATGGGTATTTTATTGAAGTTAAACATCAAGGTCCCAGAGTGTCACAGAACAAAAAATAAGCTTTGTGGTTTTGATGCCAGCCGAAACCCAGCCAGTGACATGCACGGTCACAAGCATGCATCCCCTCCCTGTTCCTTCCCCCTCCATTTATTTATATCTATACAGTGCGTGTTTGAAAATTTGCTAAGAGAATGAAATTATGGATTCCGAATAAGTATATGAAAAGAGTCTTATCTCCTGTTAAAGACGTAGTTGTTAAATATAATTACGCTGATATTGATCTATTAAGTCTCTGCCTTACGTGGCCTCTCCTCCCCACTCGATTTTTTTTAAGAAAAATGGTGGCTTAATAGTCACTTTTGCTCCTAATCTAATCTCCGCGTGAAGTACGCGTTTCCTCTCCCCTCAGATATATCCATTCATTTTTTTAATGGTGATTAATAATACTGAACGTTTTAACAAAGTACTGAAGCCTAGAAGGTCTTATTAACCCGCCAATGACAAATCGCCTACAATGGTTGTCCAAAACGCAAAACTCCATCCTTATTACGCACTCGACCGACCGTTACTCAGACGCTCCATTTTCTCTTTTGAGATGCAACTAACTAACCCCACCCCCACCGTCTTCATCAGTCTTCCCTCAACCATTAGTTTTCATATAATTGTCCAATGTTAATTAACTGTCCGCCAAACGTTGAAAACGATCGATTTAAATTTGGTAACACGAATATAATAAAAATACAAGAGGGTAGAAAAGCGTAAAAAGCGAATCCAAAGTTTGAATAAATAGGGGTGGCTGATGGCAGTGGTTCCCTTACTCCCTTTCACTCCGGTCCGATCAACCCATGAAAAGAATCTGAGACGCCGTTCTATTGACTCTCTTGGTCTCCACCCGAAACGTTTTTTCTTCACTCATACACTCTCAATCACTTCACTGCCTCTCTTCTGTGAACCAAAAACAAAACTTGCGGTCCTTTCATTAATCTGTTCTTCTTTCATCTAGCCAGCAATCGAAAGTCTATCGAAAAAGAGGTATATGAATGGCTTCGTACGAGTCCCTGACCTTTTACTGTTCTTCCCAAGAGGAAGATGACTTTGACGGTGCGGACATGGACGAGGGGTATGATCAAAACGAGCATCCGCATCCCCAAAACTCGCCCGAGCTTTCCGTCAGCAGTAGCAACACCTTGTGCGGTGGCGACGAGAATGCCTTGAGCATGTACTTGCCCAGCCTGTCCATCGAAAGTTTCGAAAGGAAAGGTGACGGCGCAGATGAGGAATTTGTCGATGTCAAAGAGCTGCGGGTCCGGGTGTCCTCCGACTCTGAGACCGAACAGGACGGCTGCTATTCGTTGCCGGCGGCCAAGTACTATGGCAGCGACGGCGAGGGGAGGAAGAAGTGTGGGGAGAAAATGAGGAATAGGAAGAAGGAAGAGGAGGAGGAAGAGGTAAATGAGTTAGAGAAGGGGTTGATGGTAATAACGAGGCCAAGGGGGGGGAGACGATCGCTGTGCATGGACATAGGGGAAGTGAAGGCGTGTCAAGAACTTGGGTTCGACCTGGAGCACGAGCGAGTGCTGCAGCCTCCCCCTCGTCTCTCTCTCTCAAGTTCGACACTGGACAGTACAAGCAGTGGCGGCAATTCACCCATCTCTAACTGGCGCATTTCAAGTCCTGGTAATTCTAATTTCTACCACACGAACATTGGTATTCGATTGAATTTATGTTTCTGCTGTATATCTTACACCAGTTTCCGTTTATTGTGAACTGGGAGTCTAGGCGATGATCCACGAGACGTGAAGGCACGGCTCAAATTGTGGGCACAGGCCGTGGCTGTGGCATCTACCTCCAAACACAGCAATTGACGCCCAATTTTCTACGCTCATCAATCTCTGATCTGGTTTGTTTTGCCCATCCTTAATTAGGTAAGTGTGCGTGAGCCTGTGTGTGTATATACGCGCCGTTTTGCTTAGCGGGCGGAATGGTTATAGTTAAAGCTTTCATTTTGAGGCGACTTCTATATATTCCTTTTGGATGTCTTGGGGTTCGGTCATCCCCCACTTTCTCAATGTATAGCTGTAATTTTACTGAAGGTGTCGGGGAGACGAAGTACAGTAGGGTATCCATGCAGGTTTTTTGTTCATTGCTTCGGGTGCTCACTGTATTGACACTCCTGATCTGCTTCTTCCCCGAAAGAGACGCCAAATAAGTGGGATCCCTACACCTCACCCCATTGTCTCTTGTATATTCTCACTCGTTTAAATTGCAGCAAGGGTGTGTGTGTGTGTGTCTGTGTAATTAACTTGGATTCTCCCCACCAACTGCGTTCCCATCTCTGGGTCTTGACCCCAGAGTGGCTGATTCCACTTACTTTTTTATGTTATGGAGTGTTTGATAGGAAGGAATGAGATGTCTGCATTCCTCGTTTTCTTCTTAGAAAACGCCTTTTTTATATATATAAAAAATTAATACCCTAGCTTTATCTTTTAACAGTGCACTTCAAAGGCAATATAATTAGACATAAAAGAAATCCAAAGTAAGGAATTCCTAATTGACGGCGAGGGCCGCTCTATTATTGCACTTGGTGGTCCCATGATCCCCCATTGTTCACTGATTTTTGCACATTCACATCCCTTCAACGTGAAACAGAATTGAAATTTAAAACACTTGCCATTTACTGGTATCTACATACTATTCTTATTAGTTAGAATTAGTTAAACTAATTAATAATTAAATTTGTAGCTACACATAGGTTTTCTTTATAATTGTTCTTAATTAATAATTAAATTTGTAGCTACACAACTGTGTAGAACATTTCACAATAGGGATTTAAACTCAACTCGTTGCGTTGCAAGGGATTACACTTTTCTACCATATCCAGTTGAGTTTTTTTAAGGTGCCTGGCAATGATGGGTCCATCACTGGTGCTTCCATTTCCATACGGTCCGCCGCATGCTGGACCTCGGCAAGCCCACGAAGAATTTCAAGGTGCTCACTAGGGTTGGAAAAACGGGTTGGGCCCCGTCTAACAACAGCAGGTTCGCCAGCCCGCCAACCCACCATTTTATTTTTTTAAAAAAATACATATTATATATATTTTCTTACCTTTTTTCATCCCAATATTCTTTTACAAAGGAAAAAGTAATATTAAACTCTATTTTTAGGAAATTATTGAACACTTATTGATGAGATTGGAAAGAGGATCATGAAAATATGCAATCTTATAGAAAAAAATTGGGTAAAAAATAGAAAAAAATTATTTTTTATAAAAAAATTAAAATAAAAAAAGTTGACGAGTTCCCCAGCCCGCCACTTGGGGGTTGTTGGCGGGCTGGCCCGCCAACCCACACGGGCTGACCCGTTTTACCGACACTAGTGCTCACATTGATTCTCCTTACACACGCGTCAACATATACATATTCGTGTACTGAATATACGATAAGCCAAGAAGCATGCAATAATGGGTCCGTTTGGTAAAGCGGTGGAGAAGTACTTATGGGCTTATTCACATAAGTCAAGGCAAATATGTGGAGGAGATTGTCTTGTTTTACGGAAAAACACTGTTGAACGTACTTATGTGTATAAACTGAGCGTTGCCAAACAAGCACAATAACTCATGCGCCCTGATGAAGGTTTGGGACAAATATATGTGTGGAGCACAACAACTAAACGTTGCACGCGTCATTAATCAGTTGAATCATTGATGTTAACACGTCCATGATCACGGTGCCACAAGTCATTTTAGTTGTGCGAGTTGATAAATGAGGTGAGTAGTTAAATGTTTTCGGAAATCATGATTAACCAATCCCCTTGAATAAATATATATTACGAACTGACTGAACTTTGTTCATTGTCTCTCTGCTCTGTGGTGTCTCTTTCTTGTTCCTTAAAAACGTGTTAAAGATCGCTCGGTGATGTATATATGCCTGGTTGCTGTTGGGGTGAACAACATTTATTGAAAGATCTAAAACCTAAAAAAAAATCTCATGGAATAGACTGATCGGAATTGAATGTGTTTGCCTCTCAGGCAAGAATGATTTGTGTCAGTAAGAAATAATGAACGTTACAAGATAGAAGAAGAAGAATGGAAAACAGAAAGATCGAAGCTTGAATAAGTTGGTTGAGTCAGTTGAAAACCAGATTATGGCAAGTGTTGTCACAGGGATAAGCACAGTCAATAGCCTTGAAACCATCCCTATCGAAGTACCAGTCTCCGACAGCAATTGCAATAGGCTGCTTCATATAAAAAAAACAAAACAAAACATCCAATTTGACATTTCCCAGATTGATCTGTTTCAAGAGCATAGGAATCTAAAGTGGGACATACGTACCTTGTCCGTAAGGAGAGGAGAGTCATCTGAAAACCACAATTCCTGCCTCTCGGATTGGCAATGAGAAAAGCAAGAATTTATGAACAGCCAGCTTGAGAATCGCTTGAGAAATCTTGCAACGCATTTAGCATTTGAGTTCTGAAGTCTGCATCACAGGAGAGAGACATCAAATATCTCAGACAATACCACAGATGAAATGCAGAGTCACATCGACTGATCGATGTGCACGTACATCTCATTAGTTCAGAAAACAAGAATGACCTTGGAGGAACTGAATCTTAGATGAGTTGCAATTTGCATGATTTGATTTGCAGTCATTCCAAGAGCCATAGGGGTCGGCTGAAGCTGGTATTAAACTGGCTTGAACCTGATGAAACCAAAAACCAGAATGATAGCAAAATTACAAATCACAACCAACAATATATTGCTGAAGAAACAAATAACACTATGTAATGTTGGTTACCTGCCATGAATCATAGGCTGCATTAGGCAGAAATAATGGAGTCTCTACGTGATTCACCAAATTCTGAGGAAAGAAGCACTGCAGGGAGTCCACAAGAATTTCAATTTTGCTTTTCTTGGTAACATCAAGTTGTAAAGGGAATGATATTCAGAACAGAAGAATTACCGAAGTTGGATCGAGTTGGTTGAGACAACCTTCTGGCAAATTCTTTTGTACTTCCTATAATATTGACAGATCAGTTCCACGATGTATTTGTGTGTATGTTCTCAACTAAAGTGAAAATCTAAAAAAAAAAAGGCTTCAGCCTTCACATCAAGGTCAACTGATAAACACCATCACCCACTTCTACACACAAATAAAAACATACCTGTAACTGAACAACACCTGCAAACAGATTCCTCATAGTACGTCCCCCAGATACATCAGCTCTACATGATTAAACAAATTGTTGATGACGTCAAAGTTTCAATGAAAATAGTATCATGCTGCGGTCTATATCAAGAAACATATAACTTACGCATCAAGAAAAAATCCTGCATCACTTGAACATTTTACTTGGGTGGAGTTTGGAAACAATCTTTTGAACTCATCACAATGTATTATGGTCGCCAGACCGCCAGCAGAACATCCAGAGAGGAGAGCCTGAAATAAATTTTTCCTGTGAATTAGAATTCATAAGAACCAAAACAACAAACTCCAATAGAAAGCAACATGTCCTACCAGGTCGGCGTTCTGCATTCCCTTGGACATTAACTCCTCCATAGCAGCAAGCCATATTTTTTGCCCTCGGAATTGAAGCTGTGCAGCCTGAAAGGAGAACCAAATGCATGTAACAATAGAATAATAAGCACTGGAATCAAAGAACTGTTCCATGAAAACCAACTAAGGCAAAAGATTAAAAAAGAAGAAGAAGAAGAAGAAACAGAGGAAAATCATGTTTCAATAACTCCAGATAATAGCAGCCTCTGTTAAAGGTAATATAGTTGAAAACTTGAAGTTAACCAAAACCAAAGGCACGATGTTGTCAGAGCCGCCTACAAGTATCTACCCGCACTTTGACTGAATGAAACTTCAAGGAAAATTACTTATTGCTAATAGAAATTATATAGGGAAAAGTCTACGAAAATATTGTGCAGAGATATTTCGCCAACCTCGTTCTGACTATCTCCACTAAAGGAAGCCCCATCACAGTACCGTACTTTGACCCGGTTCCAGTTGAAGAAGTCTGCGCACAAAAAGATAAGACGCAGAGGAGATGCATTCTCTAAGTATTTATGCGTAGCAATCTCCAGGAGTTCACTTGGATGCATGAGTAGGGTAAGAAAAGAAACCAGACCTGGATTTTCTCCAGATTTATTGCTCAATATTCCCGTGAATGGTATTTGCTTTTCCATGTAGTTTGAGGAACCACGACGAGTAGTTTTTCTATAGACACAAGTCCTGATGTTATCACACCATCCTCCACCCTGCATTAAGATGATGGTAAGGGATTTCCAATTCCCAAAAACAAAAAATATTGTTTTTGGCAGAATCATGATGAATAATTGGGAGTTTGTGCAGTATACCTCCAATTCAATGAGCCAACTATTTGCACCGGATCCAAATTCAGGATCCAAATGATAACCTGGAAGTGTTCCGTCCAAACACACTGACAATACGACGACGAGTTTATAAAATTCAGTAAGGAATCTTATCCTTCGAGTCAGTCTTTAAAACAAATTAGGTTCATCTATTCATTACAAACAACTCACAAAAACACGTGCATAAAACAATCTATCAAAATAAAATCCTTCGCAAGGGGCAGAAACATTCTTTCGGGTGAGAAATCCTAGTGCGAAGAATCTGTTAGAATAAAACAAAATTAGTAAGGTTAATAGTCTGTTGTAGATAATTATACAGATCATTACTTTTGAGTGGTCCTCATGTACACGTGTATGGCTCTGCTTATTTGTTGCTATTCTGTTATGCACTCTCCAATTGTACAGTGATTGTGAAATATATAATTCAGAGGCCTGAACGATTGTTGCTGTTCGGCCATTCTCTCATTTTGCTCAATATTCTTTCTTGGTATCAGAGCAATCCTTCTAGGGCAGGAATATATCGATCTCCTCCTCTTCGTCCGATAGCGCCGCTAGCTCTGGCGTTTCTTCCTCCATGATGTCGCGAACATACGCTCTGTTCCAGTCCTCCAGCCAGACTTCTTCGATCAAGCTTGATCGCGGTAATTTCTTGGTCTGGGAATCTGTAGTTCTCCCACTCATTGAAGGAAATAGACTTGAAGCTCATATTGATGGAACCTCGGGAGCTCCATCTCGCTACATCTCTGAAAGCGGTGTGACGAAGTCCAACCCAGAATTTGATGAATGGTTTGCAGTAGACAGAATGCTCGTCGGATGGTTGAGGAACACCATCACTCAAGATGTAGGAGCCCAACTGCTGTATTGTCGCACGGCTCATGACCTCTGGAAAGGTGCCAGAGACCTTACGTGCGCCTCTCTCAAAGCTCGAATAATGGTGTTCAAGTCGGAACTTCATTCAACACGGAAGAATGGCATGAAAATGGAAGAATATCTTACAAAAATGAAGCAAATCTCAGATCAACTGACTCTAGCTGGTGCTCCATTATCCACTGATGACCTAATTATGCATACTCTGAATGGCTTAGATTCAGATTACAATGCTATCGTTGTCAAATTACTTGATCAGCCGAATCTGTCATGGGTCGAAGCGTCTTCGTCGCTGCTTGCTTTCGAAAGCCGTCTTGATCAGTTGAATCAACTCTCCTCCCTCATACTGCAACCTTCGGTCAACTTCGCCAAGAAAGATTATGACTCTCGTGGTGCTGGTCGAGGTTATTATGAGACTCCTCGATTAGAAGGAAGCCGTGGCTCATGGAACTACAACAATAGAGGCAGACGTTCCCGAGGACGGCGAGGTGGATATAACTCATCTGGTAGAGGTTGACCGTTCTGTAGCTACTGTGAGCGTCTTGGGCATACCTACGAATCCTGTTACTCTCGTCTTGACAAGGAAGGTGGTCGTTCCAGCTCAAGCTTTCTTCCCCAGTCAAACTATGCGAACCCACAAACCGTCTCAGACCCAGCGTGGTTCATTGATAGCGGGACTAATTACCATGTCGCTGCAAGCACAGATGGTATGACTCAAATGACTCAGGCAGGTAAGGCTCATTTAATCACTTGCACTGTAGAAAAGGTTAAGATATCTGGTACTGCTTCTGCTATAATTCCTTGTGATAAATCCAAGCTTCAACTGAAAGATGTTCTTATTGTTCCTAATGCTAGCAAGAATCTAATCAGTGTGAATAAACTCACTAAAGACAATGGTGTGGATATTCTTTTTACTAATATGGGGTGTGTTGTCAAGGACAAGGTGACAGGGCAAATATTGATGCAAGGGAAGGTGCTGGAAGGACTCTATCCAATCCCTAAAGAACTTCAACCTCACGCATGTGCTGCACAATTTTCAAATGATAGTGCAGTTTTTCAGTGGCACTGCAAGCTTGGACATCCAAGCAATAAAGTTCTTAGAAACATACTAAATAGGTGTAATGTCAAACTCTTTGTTGATGATAACTTTGTTTGTGAAGCATGCCAATTAGGAAAATCAAAATATTTGCCATTCTCTAAATCTGATTTTAGAGCTACTATGCCTCTAGAACTTGTTCATTCTGACTTGTGGGGCCTTGCGCCAACTCAATCCATTGGTGGTCATCGCTATTATATACACTTCCTGGATGATTTTAGTAGATTTGTGTGGATTTTTCCTCTAAGGCAAAAGAGTGAAGCTGTTCATGCGTTTAAAGTGTTTAAATCGCAAGTTGAAAACTACTTTAACACCAAGATCAAATCATTCCAATGTGATAATGGTGCTGAATACAAATCTTTTATACCTATTGCTCAACAAGAGGGAATTACTATGAGATTTACTTGTCCTTATATGTCATCCCAAAATGGTAGAGCAAAGAGGAAACACCGGCATATTGTAGAAATGGGCTTAACATTATTGGCCCAATCCAAAATGCCTCTTACTTATTGGGTTGAAGCTTTTCAAACCTCAGTGCATTTAATCAATCGGTTGCCCACTCTGGTTTTGGATAATTCAACTCCTCTGATGGAACTCTACAAGGTTGAGCCAAATTATCATGATCTTAAGCCTTTTGGGTATGCTTGTTATCCTTGTCTTAAACCATATAATGCTCATAAACTGCAGTATCATAGTCAAAAGTGTGTATATCTTGGACCAGCAATGCAACAAAAGGGCCACAGGTGCTTGAGTCACACAGGCCGTGTCTATGTTTCACGCCATGTGATTTTTGATCCAAGCATTTTTCCGTTCCACTCCAATTTTTTGAATAGAAGGCAGTCAGATGTATCGGCCACTGAGACAAGCCCTATTCCATTTATCATTTCACAGGAGCAACCAGATTCCTCACGGCCCACTTCATCCATTGGGCCCAATAATTGCTCTCCTAATCTGGACCAAGCGAATATGGCTCTAGAATCTCAACTTAATATTGCAAGGTCTTCACAATCTCACAGCTCACTTTCTTCGTCATCCAACAGCTCGCTGAACCCAGAACAATCTCACAACAATTCTCTTCGTCCAATCTTGGCGTCTCCCACAAGATCCGTCTCACCGACCTCCACTGATTCGGTCGAAGCTCAGCTGAATGTTCATCCGATGGTAACTCGAGCAAAAGCCGGGATTAGCAAGCCATGTTATCCATTTACTGGGCTGTTGCACTTGAAAGACCCACTGTTACTGAAAATCCCTACCGAACCCAGAACAACTCGAGACGCTCTTGCATCTAATACCTGGAGACAAGCCATGGCGGAAGAATTCACCGCTTTGCAGAAGAATCATACTTGGATTCTTGTACCTCGACCTCGCGATCAGACCACTGTGGATTGTCGCTGGGTCTTTAAGACCAAGTACAGAGCCGATGGGTCAATTCTAAAACACAAAGCACGGCTTGTAGCAAAAGGATTTCAGCGGACTCCAGGTACGGACTATGGTGATACGTTTAGTCCTGTAATTAAACCTGCAACTGTTCGTCTAGTGTTGACAATTGCTGCTACGTTTCACTGGGAAGTAAGACAACTGGATGTAAACAATGCCTTTTTGAATGGATATCTGCGAGAAAATGTTTTTAGGGAACAACCTGAGGGCTTTGTTGATCTAAAGAAACCATCTTATGTGTGTAAACTAGTCAAAGCTATCTACGGACTCAAACAAGCTCCACGAGCTTGGTTTGATAGGCTTCGAAGTACTCTTATTCGATGGGGCTTTAGAAATGCTAGAAGTGATGTATCTCTATTCTATTTGAGAACTCGGAGGCTAACTATCTACATTTTAATTTATGTGGATGACATTCTAGTAACTGGAAACAACTCCTCATTTGTGTCACAGTTTATACAAAAATTAAACTTGATGTTTGCTCTCAAAGATCTGGGCCCCTTATATTATTTTCTTGGTATTGAAATTTATCGAGACTCTTCAGGATTCTTTCTCAATCAGGGGAAATATGTTTTGGATCTTCTCAAAAGGTTTGGGATGCTTGATTGTGCTCCTGTACCTACTCCTATGGTCACAGGACGCATTTTTTCTCATCAGGCAGGCACACCTCTGTCGGATCCTACTGTATATCGCCGAGCGATTGGCTCATTGCAGTACCTCACTTCTACACGTCCAGACATTGCTTTTTCTGTCAACAAACTGAGTCAATATCTGTCACAGCCTACCGATCTTCATTATCAAGGAATCAAGAGAATTCTCAGATACCTCAAGGGCACATATCATTATGGTTTGCATATTTCAGCCATTGCATCTCCTAAGATTACAGCATTCACAGATGCTGACTGGGCTACTGACATTGATGACAGAAAGTCTATGGGAGGATACTATGTTTATTTTGGTGATACGTTGATTTCATGGGCTTCACGGAAGCAGAAAATAGTCTCTAGGTCAAGTTCAGAATATGAATATCGGGCCTTGGCTGATGGAGCATCTGAAATCAAATGGATTACATCCCTATTGTTTGAACTAGGCTTACACTTGAAACAACCAGCCACCATTTGGTGTGACAATCTCAGTGCTGGTGCTATGGCAGCCAATCCAGTACAGCATTCACGGAGTAAACATATAGATATTGATATTCATTTTGTCTGTGATATGGTTCTTTCTGGTATTCTACATGTCAGATACGTTCCTTCATCCTATCAGATAGCAGACTGCCTTACTAAAGCCTTGACTCATACTCAATTCACTTATCTTCGTGACAAACTCGGGTTGTGTATCACTCCCTCTCGTTTGAGGGGGGATGTTAGAATAAAACAAAATTAGTAAGGTTAATAGTCTGTTGTAGATAATTATACAGATCATTACTTTTGAGTGGTCCTCTTGTACACGTGTATGGCTCTGCTTATTTGTTGCTATTCTGTTATGCACTCTCCAATTGTACAGTGATTGTGAAATATATAATTCAGAGGCCTGAACGATTGTTGCTGTTCGGCCATTCTCTCATTTTGCTCAGTATTCTTTCTGAATCAAACGCTTAATTGTTGGTGGAGGAAAATCAAGAAAAGGGTAGGCTAGAGAACTTAATGAGACGTAAGATTCTCTGGAAAATTCAGAGAGGAGGAAAGCATTTTAGATAAACCGTCTAATATTGTTGGAAATCCAAGTTAAACAGCAAGGGATGTCTAAAAATCTTCAATCATCAGTCACCCAGTCCCACAAAAATCAAGGACCAGTGGTAACCATAGAAGATAGAGAACACGTTTGGGAGTTTTAAGCACAGTGTAGCTTATGGGTGAAGCCAACAACATTGCATGCATTTAGATTGAACAAAAAATTAATAAAATGCAGAAAATCTTAAAACGAGAGAGAGAGAGAGACCAGCCCCTTTAGATGCAGCAGCTTCAATGAGAGTGAGGTTGACCATGAGAGCTTGAGAGGAGGAAGGTAAGCGAGCGGTGACGATATCGTTTTCTATGTAAGAAAACACAGAGTTTCCCTCAGTATTGGATGCATCGAAAACAAACCCAGAAACAGAGTAAACAAAACCAAAGAACAACAGAGCCAGCTTCATGATTCTGCTCATTTTCCTTTAAATTATGGATTCCGGCTATTTGCTAACTTTATGGGAGCTGGAAAAGAACAGAGCTCAGAGATGCCATCCGCTGGGCATGACAGGTTACAAATGAGAGAATGTAGTTTAGCGATGATTGAAGAGAGAAGGCCCTTATCGTCGTTGTCTGTATATTGCCGTGGCCTACTCCTTTGCGTCGTAAAGCGTCATCGCCTTTGATCCCTCTGTGACTTTTTGGGGTGGGCTATCAAATTTAGTCGAAGGAAGCAGCCTACGGCACTGTAAATATTTATTAGTTGTCGAAAATGAAGAACTGTTTCCTTCATCAATCATAGCTCCCAACATTTATCGTTGTAGTTCCCTTGGCTTCGCTTACTTTCTGTCCACTTTCCCACCTTCCTTCCTCCCCATCATCAGGCGTAAGGCATCTCTCTTTCTCCTTTTTCCCATTTCATTGTACCTCTCCAAAGAATAGGAATCCGCGAAAATTACGAAGAGGTGCCCATGCTTACCCTCATTCTAATAATATTGCTCGGAAACGAAAATAATTTGCAGATATCTATGAAAATAACACATGGATGTATTGAGATGTACTTATGATAACGCCTTTAAAACCTACAGTGGGCTTGCCTGTCATCCTAAAAAATTAAAACGCTGTTCAAAAGTGTTTTTATATAAAATAAGATAATTTTTTTAAATATTTATCTCCACTTACATAAAAACACTAATTTACTTTTAAACAGGCTTAGTAACATCTTTTGGATAGGTGTAAGAAAATTTAAAATTTACATAGCTAAATATTGTAGGTTCTTGTTTATAGTTTTATCCCTAGAATCATGCGATTTATTGATAAATAGAGAGGTTACAGGTTCTCCAACTGGGTATCTCATTTATTAAGCTATTGGTAATTTTTTTAAAAAAATACAGTGAAGTTCACGATTGCCAAAAAGAGGGAAAAGGAAGATCTTGTGCAATGGCGTCAAGTAAAGTGAGTACAGCTGGGGACTCCAGAATGAATGAATGAATAAGAAGAGAGTAAAGTTAGATGTGTCCCAAGCCACTGATTGCGGCGTAGATTTTGGGCTCAAAGTTTGCATCTTGCCAAACTCATAAAAATCAAGCGAGATTGCGAGCTCTTGTCAGTCTGTCACGACTTTTACGCATGATCGCCAATGGTAAAACTCCTTTTTCCCCCCAATCCATGAAAACATTGTGAATTCAGTTATTTCTAAAATCTTCCGATGCCTATAATGTATTCCTCTAGAGAGAGAAATCTAGAGAGAGACACTTTCCCTTCCCCAACCTGGAGAGAGTTTATCCTTCGGCCTCAAAACCCCGCTTCCCAGGATCTATCACTTCAGAACTGAAACCTTCCTTTTGCCTTGCAGACCATTAATGGCACCATTAAATACCCATCTTTAACTCCTGTTCATTTTTGTCGCCCTCCGAAGTGTTTCTTCTTTCAATGCAGTAATATCTCTGCTGCTCAGAGATCTTCTTGTTACATTGCCCATCATTTATTCCCCCCTTTCCCGGTGTTGCCTGATTGGCTAAATGGAAGAAAATACTTCTGGCCGCTTGCATTTGCCGTCTCATTTTCCACCTGATTGGACCTCCTTCTCTCGATTATTTCTGTTTCTCAGAGATCTTTGATCATCACCTACAACCTTACTCAAGGCTTTAAGAAGCCTCTTCGAATCCCTCTTCTCAAGATCCAAGTTCTGACCTACCTTCCTTCGAAAATAAAAAATGCATCTTTCTCTATTACATTTTTCAGTTGTGATTTGTAGGGATTGATCAAAAGGAACACGACCCAGAGCCCAGGGGGTCATCATTACAAACAATGGGCGTGAACCATGGTGTTTGGTTATATATGCTGGTTGTTGTGGAAGAACAGATGCAATCAAGTGTTTGACGGCAGTATGAGGAATACCAACGAAATGCTGACCATTGCAGGGATCATGGGTTTTAGGAAGGAACTCGGTATGTACCCATTGCAGAAACCTTGGCCATTGAGCCGTGTCAGAGTCTCAGCATAGCGAAGGTTCAGGTACACTCAGACTCCATCGAGGTGGTCAACAATCTGATGTGTGATGGGGGTCTAGACCACCCTTTCGGGGCCGAAATTGAAGACACACGTCAGTTGATCTATAGACATACTAGCTAGGGGAGGCCATCACCAAGGTTCCGAACTGAGGTTGATCCCTAATGTATTATCAGTTTGTATGAATAGATAACTATTGGACAAGCATTTTGTTGAGGGCAAGACGCCCTCCAGGTAGGTAGGTAGGTAACTCATGTAGTGTGTGTTTCGGAACTACGTTGGGAGAAAGGAGTTATAGCTTCCGATGTGATTTTACTGATTTTGAAATGGTTTTTACAGATTTCAAAATGGTTTTATTTTGATTTACGTACATTATCAGAAAAAATAAGTTTTCAAACAAATATGTAGTATAAACTTTCAAGCTCCGGCTTGTCATCTTGGATTTGAAAAAAAAAAATCTTCCAATACCAACAAAATGCTTCATATTAAGATCGTAGCGTAAGAATCAAAAGTCAGGTATACTTAACATCTTAAATGCAAAATGAAATGAAAAATTCTTCAAAAAAAAAACTAATTTTCTATTTTACAGTACTTTTTGGAAACCTTCACTTGTTTCCAAAATAAAAAACGGATTTATTAATTGATGGGTGTTTTCAATTTCACATTCGAGAGAAGCTCAAGAAAATTCATTTTAGATTAAATGCATTTAATCATTGACATTTTTATTATTTCGAATTAAGTGATGATGGGGCGAATGAGCCCAAATGCACTCATTCGTCCGAATGATTGATAATTTGACACGGTGGTGATTAGAAAGATAAAATTATTATTCTCTGAGGGTAATTTCAATTTCTCCGTTCATTGTTATCGACCATAAATACTCACCTCGTAAAAGTCCAAGAGGTTGAGTTTTAATATCGAAAGATTAAGATTTAAATTTGACCATCTGTGCCAGAATCATGAAACACGAGATGGGATTAAACGATGGCATGGGAATACAGGATTGGCATGAAACAATTCGTTCAAACTTTACCAACACACTCTAGTAGTGTGTTTGGATAGCCCGTTGGGAGAACGGACACAGATTCTGAGGTAAATATGTGAGAGGAGTTTTGTTTCGGTAAGCGCAGGAATGGTTTTTAGATGCCCAGAGGGGCTATTCAAACAAAGCTTAGGCCTGTTTGGCGAGTGTTTTAAAAAGCCAAACACACGTTCAGTAGTGTTTTTTTTGTAAAACAAGTAATTTTCTTCACATATTTACCTCGACTTGCATAAAAAATACTTATTTACTACGTTTCAAATGGGCACATTGTCTAGTTGGAAAGAGAGTTAAAAGAGGACTCGGAAATACCAGTGGTGTGTTTGTGGAGGATCCTACGGGGAAGGCACTAGTGAGTGAGTCCTGATGCGAATCGCGAAGAATGAATAAAGATAAGAGCCTGGGAGCACGTGGGAATCGTAAAAGGCGCAATTCACACAAACAGAGACTATTATGTTAAATTGTTAATGGATTTTGCGTATTTAGCCACCGGATAAAGCGTCAAGTACGAATATTTTGCAGTACTGCACTTCGATTTTGCATCTTCAATTTCGTATAGCTCCCAACAAGCATCTTCAGTGGATGACTCATTCGATCATTCTGGGTATTTCTGGACATAAAATGGCATCTGCCCTTTGGTTGTCATGGGGCAAGCATTTACATTACCCTCTTTAATAAAAATCTCAGATGATAGCGACCTCAACGTTCATATAGAATAAACCTTACTTACTCTTCGTAAACCCCGTCTCTTAGATTATTATATGCCTCCCTTTTCCCCCAACTTCTTGCTATTGCTATTGACATCCCACTCGCTCATGGCCTCACCAATAACACCTTCAGTTGGAGGTCGTGAGGTTAATCTCATTCATAATCTCACACGGTTTTTAAACAATAAACAACTCAGTTCATCCCTTCTTCGCACCCAACCACTGATGTTCCATTTTCAGCATCCTAATGCATGGGGCGTAATTACAAGCAAGCATCTATTAAAACGTACAGATCACAGCTCCTAATCAATGAGTGGGCTTGATATAATAATTAATATATACGTTAATTTTGTAGAAAAAGGGGCATCTTTTGGATGCGAAGATGACCAATAGTCCAATACCACCAAATGTTATAAAATGATTAACAATGCTCTTCCGCCTCAGACTCATCAAAAATCTCTGAGCGTCATTCCGCACTTCCACCCCGGTGGTGGGTCCATCAGCTTCATGCATACACATGTATAAATCGATGGTGCGAGGCCACTCCCAATTCATTCATCTCACCCCTTCACCTTCCTTCAAACAGTTCAACACAGGTTCGTTGCATTTCGTCTTTCTCGCTTCACGTTATTCTATTTGCAAATTATTTGTGGTTCACATTCATGGGCATGCCCCATGCATCTATTTCCACCAAACCCTCCAAATCACTCAACACTCTTGCAATTACTGAACACTCCACTGAGCTTCTTAAATTTGTGCGATCCTTAGTAAGAGGGGGGGGGGAATCTATATTCTGGAAAACGTAGAAATTGTTTTCTTCAATTGGCTAATACGTTAATGATTCATGCTACTGCAAGGAAGACACTTCTACTCGCATTTAGGTTTTCAAGGCGTGGTTTTCGCAGAAAAAGAGTGCCGGAGGAATAATGCAAAATTCGTATTATTTAACAGAACAGGCTTATTGGAAAGGTAATTTAACAAATTTGCTGGATTTTGTTTCAGATTGAGAATCCTGCAAGATGGATGCAACTTGCATGACGGGTGGATCCAAGTACGAGTGCTTGCTTTTCGGTATGCTCAAGGCAACCCGATTAATATACTCGTTCTTTTGTTTCATCAGAGTATATGCCTTAGCAATTTTGCTTTAATTCTTTACCTCTGCCTCAAAATTATTTTTACTTGGCTCATGATCACATCCTGTGCAAACACCTCAATGGTTTTGGTCACGAAACAGAGAGGGAAGTGGTAATTAAAACACTCAATACTTTGGCTATATTTTGTGTTATTTTAGGACCGTCTGGGAATTAGATCACTACGTCCTGTGAAAAAAACTGGAAAGAGAATCAAGAGTTCAAAGGTTTTCTATTTTTATATGTTTATTTGAAAGAAAATTAATATCATTCAGCTTCATGGCATTTTCGATTCTTAAATTTAAAGGTTGAAACTGGTAAGAGACTCCACCGGAACTGGGATTTCCTTAAGGTCTTCCAAATAACAGAGATGGAGATTGTGCGATAAAATATTTTAAACACACTATTGAATAATTAATTATGATATATGGAAGTTTAAATTAATTATGATTTATTGAAGTACAAAAGCAGTAGTTGTCAATTACTTATCAGCACACAGCAAAATATCTTCGACAAGTTATTTTCTGCCCTCCACTCATCCCCATCAAAACACTCTATATCTGGGTTGTTTGTTACTGTATATCAGTAGAGATAAAAGAGGGAGTTATTAATGTGCGGCACCAATCCTTTTTCCACAGATATGGATGACACCCTCTATCCAATGAGCTCAGGTCTTAATCTGGCATGTCGGAAGAACATTCAAGGTACAAATGTAAATATTGAGCACGTCCAGAAACCATGATGGTTCTAGTGTTCTGGTTCACATGTTTGAAAAAATCACTATGGTTACCTAAATTTGATTGCAGACTATGTTGGAACGCTTGGGTATCGAAGAAAGTCAAGTTCCAAAGATGTGCCTGGATTTGTACATAGAATACGGGACCACTATGGCTGGACTTAAGGTAAACTAAACCTCGCATTATGAATTATAACATTCAATTCATTGCCAATCCTTGGGATCAATGAAATTCATGCGCCACCCCCCCCCCCAGGTGCTTGGCTATGAATTCGACAACGATGAGTTCCATGCTTACGCGCATGGAAGATTGCCATATGATGAGTTGAAGCCCGATCCTATGTTGAGGAATCTCCTGCTTTCCATGCCTCAGCGTAAAATAGTATGTTATACATGGTTCAATCTCTGAATTAGTCAGTTCTGCGATGAGCATTATATAAAATTTCTGACCAATTCAAAATGGTCTCTGTAGATTTTCACCAATGCAGATCAAGCACATGCAATTCAAGTTCTTAAGAAATTGGGTCTGGAAGATTGTTTCGAGGGCATTATATGCTTTGAAACAATAAATCCTCCTAAAAATTTCAACGATTTCGATGGCATAGAAGAAGATGGTTTGATCTCCAAGTCACGAATACTCTGCAAGCCCTCCGTGGAAGCCATTGAAGCTGCTATTCGGATAGCTAACGTGGATCCTAAGAAAACAGTAAAAGACTGATTGCTTGCTATATATCAAACACTAGAAGATTTCTTCATATATTTTGCTCAACATTTTCCAGGAATCATTTCAATTTTTTCTGTCTTCTGCAGATTTTCTTCGATGACAGTGCTAGAAATATTGCAAGCGGAAAAGTGGCTGGACTTCACACAGTTATCGTAAGCTAATATAATTTGCATCATGCTCTTGGGGATAAAAGCTTAACAACAAATTAAACTGCTACAAAAAATATATTCACAACTAATCTTACACGCTGTGACAGGTGGGGCGTTCAGATTTGGTGCCAGGGGCAGACCATGCTCTGAGAAGCATCCACAATATCAAAGAAGCATTACCAGAAATATGGGAGCCGGAAGAC